>JAKCPI010005373.1:0-35289 GCA_023213315.1 Euborellia annulipes | reverse complement strand
CTCCTATTTCGTCATAGACAGACAGACAGACCATTTGGACTCAGGAGGTCCCAGAACGTGAAGATCCATCAAAATCATAGTTTTGATTTGAAATTTCTAAGTAGTTTGTTATTTATTGTTTGTAAATTAGAAAGAGGGGTCTAGGATCCGATCCGCTTTGGCCAGAGTGCGGAAAAAAAGCGGGTGGCCAATTGATCCAGGCGACCACTGCTGCTGATTCGGTGCTTGATCCAATGATGGTGATGGTGGTGGTCGTCAACTCGCTCTGTCTGTCAAGTGCCGTGGGTGATAATAATGGGGGATAGAGTTATAAAAGATGAGCGTCATAGGGCATTCAAGTGTTATCTGTATAGCAGCCAAGAGAATAAGTCAAAATAAGAGACCTTCTAATGAACAAAACTTTTTACTTTCTCTCTTACCTATATATATATATATATATGTAATATATATAGAGAGAAAGAATTGGATTCATGTCAAAAAATTCGATGTCGAGATGGATTTGACGGATATACACGCTGAGGTCCCCTGAATCCAAAAAAGTGGTTTTCGAGACATGGTCTGTCTGTCTGTCGATGAACAAAATATCTCAAGAACTAAAAGAGCTGGGAAGTTGAAACCTCTTATATTTGTTAGGCATACCCCCCTGGGGGGACGTGACACGAAGCATACTTGAACAAAATCGACCAGAGAGTACTAGTACTTTACTGATGCACTTTTTCAGTTTTTTTCTGATTTTCTCAAAAATTCACTCCAACGATTTTGATTAAAATTCATAAATCAATTATTTTTTAGATGCTCTTTGAAATGTATATTCTCATTTTACTTTTGGAATCTTCTGAAGACCACTTTATTCTTGTACTTATTAGGAAAGATAGGAGAGAAGGCAGTAAAAAATATAAATATTTTCCCAAGTTTATAAATTTAATATCTTGAATTTAAATTTATCAGCTGAAATAAATATATCTCGACACAAACAAATCTGGTGTGACAGGCACAGAACATAACTTTCGATTACCGTAAGGTATGCTGTGAGATCAGTCACATCAGATTTTTCTTACTTAAAAGGGTAGGCATATTATTCCTTAGATATCCAACCCCTTTAATCCGAACAGAGAGTTGTTGCCTGATGGGCGGAGTAGTAGGGGGGGGGGGAAGATTAAAGGAAATCATCCCTCGTTATCCCGTTATCGTCCTTATCACCCATCCAAAACGAGATAATAATAATAATAAATAGTTATGATAAGAAGAGAGAAGAAGCAGAGGAGAAATCTTGTGATTTGAAGTTGGGGCGGGGGGGGGGGGGAATAAAATTTTATGATAATTCTCTTCATGAGAAGAAAGAACGTTTAAGAATTTAAATGAATGGATATCTTCTCTAAATTATAGCTATAACGTCTGGGAGGGGAAATTGTCTCAAATTTGACGGGGGGGAAAAAAACTTGAATTTATTTATACATAGTCCTACTTAGCGAAATCCTCCTCCCTCTTGAGTTCATGGTTTGGCCTGCGGCGGACCGTTGCCTTTTCTTAATCAAGTTCCGCAATTTTTTAGACTACTCGTTTCAGGCAATTAATAATAAAAATACATATCTAACTTATTAAGAAATACTATATCTTATTAACAGAAAAAAAGACGCTATATATTTTCAGCAATTTTTTATTAATTATCAGAACCCAATATTTCCAGATATTTCGGAGACACTATCGGAACTCCTTCTTCAGTGGATTTCACCTCATTCGCCACATTAAGGCCCTTACAATTAAAACGCTTGGAAGCGACATATTTAACGACCAGCAATTATTAATCATCATTAGAGACCGGATTTTAAGCAAAATGCTGTTGCTCAATTTTATAAGCAACCGTATAGATATTTTAATTTCTATATGAATTAGGAAAAACTAAGTGTATTGAGATTGCATTTTTTATGCTTTTTTTGAGTTTTCATGCTTTTTTCCCTTTTGAACTTATTTTAGGAATATTTATAATTTTTTTTTTTTTTTTTCTTTTATTAAAAAATACTTTTTTTCTCATTCACACACGCATACCCCAGGGACGTATATAAGGGGGGGGAGAGGGGCCCCCCCCCAAATAAAAAAAATTTCCAAAAACCCCGCAGTGCGAAAAAATATAGCCCTGGGAAAAAAAAATTTTCCGCAGGGTGAAAAAATTTGGTTCCGCAAAAATAAAATTTTTCGCAGGGCGGGGGGCGGAATAAATTTAGTTTCTTTAAAAAAAAAAAATTTGTATACGCCATTGGTATGAATAAAAATTGCTTATGGGATGCTTTTTTTTCAACTTTTATGCTTATTTAACAACTTTTTATTCAAGTTTTTTATGCTTTTTTAAGCACTTTTTTCCATTTTTTTATGCTTTTTTGTCCGGTCTCTAATCATCATTATCATCAAATGATTAATAATTGCTGGTCAAATAGCATGTCACTTCCAAGCGTTTTAATTGTAAGGGCCGTAATGTGGTGAATGAGGTGAAATCCACTGAAGAAGGAGTGCCGATAGTGTCTCCGAAATATCTGGAAATATTGCCTTGATAATTAATAAAAAATTGCTGAAAATATAGCGTCTTTTTTCTGTTAATTAACCAACTTCAGCAACACCACTTAAGGAGAACTACTAACTTATCTTTAAAAAATGTGGTGTGACTGGAGGCCCACAACAAATAACTTTCTCTTACCTTCGGTAATCGAAAGGTGTGTACTGTGCTTGTCACACCAGATTTTTCATGTCGAGATATATTTAGTTTCCGCCGGTATATTAGAATTCAAGATGTAAATAAGTATGGGAAAATATTTGTATTTATTACCATTTCTCCTATCTTTCCTATGTAGTACAAGAGTAAAGTGGTCTTCAAACAATTTTGAGTGCAAAATGAGGAGTATATATTTTAAAGAGCATCTAATAAATAATTGATTTCTAAATTTTAATCAAAATCATTAGAGCGATTTTTGAGAAAATCGAAAAAAACTGAAAAAGTGCATCAGTAAAGTACTTATACTCTTTGGCCGATTCTGCTAAAAAGCTTCGTATTACGTCCCATGGAGGTGCCTAAATTAAATATCAAATTTCAACTTCCTAGCTCTTTTCGTTCTTGAGATATTTTGTTCACAGACAGACACACCACACATTTTCTTGGACTCAGGAGACCTTAAAAACGTGTAAGCCCGTGGCCCCCCGTATCTCGTCAAAATCTTCGACATCGAATTTTTGATCAGTGAATCTTAATAGCCCCCCTACTTCTCCCTATACTATTATATAATAATGATGATTTTATTCACACTTCGATTCATTTTTTAAACTTTAGAAGGGCTTCTTATTTCTATTAATCTATATATATAATTTGCTAATGTCCGTCTGTCTGTATGTCCGTCCGTCTGTCATGCTCTATTTAGGCAACTTCCCGTTGGAATTTTGAAATGAAGTTTTATATGCATAAAAAGACCTTCTCGGGATTACAGGAAAATTGTTTTCAGCCCGAAATTCCTATAACTTTTTGAGTTATTAATTCTTAAAGTTACGATTTCTCCCATAGGAAATACATAGAGAAATATTTATGTATTCTTTTCATTTGTGTATTCCATGAATGTAAACAAATCCTCAAGCAGGCACTGGATTGGAATGGAATAATAATAATTTTTTTTTTTTTTTTCTCTTTTTTTCTTTCCTCCTTCCCTTTTTTTTTTTTTCCCCCAAAAGATATATCCTCAAAAACTTAAAGGCCAAAGTCCAAAAAACCAGAATGAACGAGAGGGCGAAAGGGAGGGGGGAGGAGGAGAGAGTGAGAAAGAAAAAAAAAAAAAAAAAAAAAAAAAAAAATTCATAATTAAGAAAGCCTACGGGCTTGGTTTAGTTGGTAGCGTGCCTACCTTCTATACCGAACGTCGCGGGTTCGGACCCCAGGCAGTCCGATGACTTTATTTAAGCCATTTGGATACCAATCTTACTGACATCAACGTTAGATCGTGAAATGTAACGCAATTCGGTGTGAAGTTCGTTCCCTAAGCAGGGGTTACGCGGGCTGACGCCATTTTACCTCTGCCTTACGTCCTCTATGCAAAATTTGGTCAAACCAAGGAGGGGGTTTTTAAATATCATATATAACCCTGGTATCTCTCTCTCTCTCTTTTCCCCCCCCTCTATTAGTTTACGTAATAATACAATATTAATAATAGATTTAGAAATGACGTTCTTCAAATTCTAATTGCCCATTAGTTTAAGCCGATTATGCATGTGTGGGGTGTTGGGGGGGGGGGGAGGCGGTTATGCTTAAAATCCACTATTGATTAGGAGAATGGATAATCCCACACGCACAGGCATTCTCCCCCGCCAAATGTGTTAAACATCTCTACTAAATAATTATTAGCTTACTAGCTGAACAAGCCATCATGGATAGACTTCAATTTTTACTTTCTCTTACCTATATGTATAGAAAGTATTGGATTCATAACAAAAATTCGAGATTTTGTTGGAAATACACGTTTTGAGGTCTCCTAAATCAAAGTGTCTGTCTGTGAAAATAAAATAATCTCAATAACGGGAAAGAGCTAGGAGGTTGAAATTTAATATTTAAGTTAGGTACTTCCATGGGACGTGACACGAAGCTTTTGAACAGAATCGGCCAAAAAGTTTTAAGTACTTTACTGATAAACTTTTTCAGTTTTTTTTCGATTTTCTCAAAAATCGCTCCAACGATTTTGATTGAAATTTAATAAATCAATTATTTTTTAGATGCTCTTTCAAATGTATATTCTCATTTTTCTCTCAAAATTGTTTGCAGACCGCTTTACTCTTGTACTTTATATATAAATATTTTCCCATGTACAATATATAAATTTTACATCTTGAATTTTATTATATCGGCGGAAACTAGATATATGTAGGGTTGGGTGATACTGTATCAACGATTTTGAATCAATAAGAAAAAGTATCAGCAACACAAAACGGGTACGAGCGAAAAGTACCAAGTACTCGTGTATCAGGATAAAACAAATTTTTTCTTCTTCTTCTGTCCTCGCCATTATTATTCCCGAGGTGCGGGCGGATCTTACTCTCCCCTCCACTTCCCCCTTTCCAATGCTGTTGTCTCCGACAGGCCAAGCTCGGTCATGTCTCTCTTGACCCGATGAGGCCAAGTCATCATGGGTGCTCCTCTGCGTTGTCGTCCGAGGAGCCCCATATCGTACCCCGTCCTCGCTCTCTTGGCGTGCGACATGTCCAAACCAGCGGAGACGCCATTCGCGCATTTTGTCAGTGATTGCGGTCAAGTTTGGTGACACCAAGTGACCACCTGGCCATCCGCATCTCCATCACATGCATTGCCGATTCGCTTCTCTTCGTGGAGGCCCATGTCTCGGTCGAATACAGAGCAACCGGCCTCACGACCGTCCGGTAGTCTGCAAGACTTCAAATAAATCGGCATCCGTCGGTCGCAAAGGATTCCGGAGCATTCTCGCCATTTAAGCCAACTGGCATTTATACGCCCGGCAATCTCATCGATAAAACAAATTTTTCGCAGGGCAGAAAAAATTTGTATCGGGTAAAAAAGTATCAGTTACGAATGAGTACCTGTAACAACTTGTCCCTGATAAAAATCGAGTACCTATCCAAAACATCTGTTGTCGACTAGTTCAGAACGTTTCAATTACCATAGATAAGAGAAAGTTTGCGCGACCAGTCACACCAGATTCCTTATTATCTTAAGGCCGCTTCACACGGAGGGTTTTCTTGTTATATCGCATGCGATATGACGTCATTTATGACCCGATTGCATGGGTTTTTGGCTGATTCCGCATGTTCTATTTTTTTGCATGCCTTTTTTCCATACCCATGCATCGACCAATCACAGAGTCGGATTTTTACACGTCATCCAACATGGCTGACTTTAACCAAAAAGTGAGGTTATTTGATTTTGACAGCTTATACGTTTTATTGAAAAATATTCACTGGCTGTCTTCACACTGCAGTGACGTCATATCGCATGCAATGTAACCCGAAAACCCTACGTGTGAACCGGCCTTAACTCTTATTATTATTATTATTACGGTAATTCAATTGCATTATTTTAATTCAACTAAAAAAAAAAGAAGAAATAATTCAATGTTGCTATCATTTATCTTGATAACAATTTGCTTCCTTCTTTCTTCTTCTTCTTCTTCACTCTAGCAAAAGAAGAAAATTATTCATTGCTTAGCCAAAGAAGAAGGGAACAATAAATTTTAATAAATGGAATTTGTCAAATAACAAAAAAGGGAAAAGAGAATAAGAAAATTTCTTTTCTTTTTACAATAAGAAAAATTTTCAACTAAAAAAAAAAAAAATCAATAAAAGTTAAAACAATTGAAGTATAATAAATTTCTAAAGTTTTTTTTTTTATCCCAAGAATTAGAATAAAGAATATGTGACTTTTTAATTAAGATTTTTTAATTAATTCAATCTCAAATTATTTAAATTAAATTGTAATTAATTATATTCTTTATATTGTTGCGTTTTTGGGAATTGAAAAAAAAAAAAAAAAAAAAATGGCGGATCTTTCTCCACTTCAACAAATAACGATCTTTTTTTTAAATTAAATTAACAAATTTAAATACAACTGTGTCATATCATTTTAATCAGGGAAAAATGCAGATTTCAAAAATATATGTTATCACTACTATCTATGGAAAAGAATATGAATTTTGGCCGATTGATTTCTTTCCAATCTATGAATGAATGAATTAATTCAGGGGTTTGGAAAGAAAGGGCGAGAGAGAGAATGAAGGGATGAGCCCTTTTAATATTAAATCCAGATTACTTCCATATTGACTAGAATAGAAGAAGAAATGAACTTTTGAATAAGAGAAAAAAAAAAAACGATGATTAAAAGAATTTTCTCTTTTGTGATTATTCAAATTACTTTTGCATAATAAATACACACACACACACACACACCATACAGACATGAGTATACAATCAATTCTAATTTAAATATTTCCATTTCAATTAAGTTTGTAGCATAAAATAATTATTTATTTTTTTTTTTATAAGGTTAGGTTTATGTTTATTTTCAAATATGGCCGTTTATAATTTAAAAACACTCCCTAGTCAAATTAAATAATTTATAAGCCTTTTTTACTTTCTCTTACCTATGTATATATGTAATATATATATAGAGAGAAAGTAATGGATTCATGTCAAAAATTCGATGTCGAGATTTTGATGGATGGACGTTTTGAGGTCCCCTGAATCCAAAAAAGTGGTTTTCGCGACATGGTCTGTCTGTGGGTGGGTGGGTGGGTGGGTGTGTGTGTGGGTGGGTGTGTCTGTGTTCAATTTTAAGGATGAAGGAATTGAGCTAGGAGGTTGAAATTTTATATTTAAGTTAAACACCCCCCGGGACGGAAAAATAAGCTTTTAATCAAAATCGGCCAAAGAGTACTAGTACTTTACTGATGTACTTTTTCAGTTTTTTTCGATTTTCTCAAAAATTCGCTCTAACGATTTTGATTAAAATTCAAAAATCAATTATTTTTTAGATGCTCTTTCAAATGTATATTCTCGTTTTGCCCTCAAAATTGTTTGAAGCACACTTTTACTCTTGTGCTTCATAGGAAAGATAGGAGAAAATGGTTGCCATGGTAACAAAATATAAATATTTTCCCATACTTATAAATTTTACATCTGAATTCAAATATTCCCTACTGCCGGGAACTAAATATATACCGACCACAAAATCTGGTGTGACAAGCACAGTACACAACTTTCGATTACCGAAGCGGTAAGAGAAAGTTGTGTGCTGTGCTCCAGTCACACCAGATTTTTTTTTAATCTCGATTATATATTCGATTTTCTCAGTAAAATTCCTACAAAAAATCCGAGCGAAATCTATGTTTTAAAGGTTTATAATGCTTTCGGGCTTGGTGTAGGGGTTAGCGTTGTAAGTAAATTTAGTGAGAAAACTGAATGTAAATCTAAAAAAAACTGAAAAAGTACATCAGTAATTTGGCCGACTTTGATTAAAAGATTAAATTTTCACGTTCTAACTTAAATATAAAATTTCGACCTTCATGCTTAAAATTGAACACCCACCCACCCACAGACACACCATATCGCGAAAACCACTTTTTCGAGGGACCACAAACGAGTATATCCATCAAAATCTCGACATCGAATTTTTGACATGAATCCAATACTCTCTCTCTATATATATACTGTATATTAACATATATATAGAAGAGAAAGTAAAAATATCACTTCAACTTGTCTTAAAGAGGCTTCCAAGCCCATTTTTTCCAACTTTAAGATGCATCAAGCCAAAGAAGAATAGTTAACAAAAAACCAAAACCAAGAAAATGAAAATAGTCGAGAGAAAAAAAAAGTATTTTTATTAATCAAGTTTTCTCATGTGATTATTTCATTGTTTTTATAAAAAAAGATGGAAATCTCTTCTACAACACAAGTTGCTACAAAAAATTTTTCATAGCCTATTAAAAAAAGCCCCCGGGCGTTGGCATAGGGTCATTCCACGTCAGTTCAACCAGGCCATTTCACCCATAATCTCAGATTTTTATGAAACTTGGTATGTTTGTTCTATATATAAAGATAAGTAACAGCACCAAATTTCGATTTTTTATCTCACTTTAGTTTTCGAGTTATGGCACTTTAAAGTTTTGATTTTTTTCACCTTTCGCGGCTTGAATAATGCCAAACAAAATGTGACATGGAAAAGAAAATAATTTCTCATTTGCTTATTTGACACCCAATCTTGATGAAATTTTTGGTAAGTTCTTTTAAACAATAATGAATTAGAAAAAAAATATATCACGAATCTAAGTTGATCCTAAAATATAAAAAAAAATTCATATTGTTGATTTTTTTTTAGTTATGAAAACGCAAAACATGGTTTAGCGCTAAAGCCATTATCTCCAAAAGGGAATGAGATATTCAAGAAAATTTTTTTTCTAAATAATCTACATGAAATGGGCTTTAATTTAGTAAAATAAAAATTTTGTGTATTTTGTTCCCTCTATTTCTAAAGTCCATTGCAAGTTTCAATATATAGTTTTACATGTTAAAAAAAGGTTTCAAGGGCAAAATAAAAATATACATTTTAAAAAGCATCTAAAAAAATAATTGATTTTTGAATTTTAATAAAAATCGTTGCAGCAAATTTTGAGAAAATTGAAAAAAACTGAAAAAGTACATCAGTAAAGTACTAGTAGTTTTTGGCCGATTTTTGTTCAAAAGCTTATTTTGAGTGTCGGGGAGGGTACCTAACTTAAATATAAAATTTCAACCTCCTAGCTCAATCCTTTCATGACTTCAAATGGACACTGTGTGTGTGTCTGCTTAAAACTGAACACAGACGAAAACAAAATCAATTCAATTGAAAGCATGAAAGGATTGAGCTAGGAGGTTGAAATTTTATATTTAAGTTAGGTACCCTCCCCGACACTCAAAATAAGCTTTTGAACAAAATCGGCCAAAAAGTACTAGTACTTTACTGATGTACTTTTTCAGTTTTTTTCAATTTTCTCAAAAATTTGCTGCAACGATTTTTATTAAAATTCAAAAAATCAATTATTTTTTTAGATGCTTTTTAAAATGTATATTTTTATTTTGCCCTTGAAACCTTTTTAACATGTAAAACTATATATTGAAACTTGCAATGGACTTTAGAAATAGAGGGAACAAAATACAAAAATTTTTATTTTACTAAATTAAAGCCCATTTCATGTAGATTATTTAGAAAAAAAATTTTCTTGAATATCTCATTCCCTTTTGGAGATAATGGCTTTAGCGCTAAACCATGTTTGCGTTTTTCATAACTAAAAAAAAATCAACAATATGAATTTTTTTTTATATTTTAGGATCAACTTAGATTCGTGATATATTTTTTTTCTAATTCATTATTGTTTAAAGAACTTACCAAAACTTTCATCAAGATTGGGTGTCAAATAAGCAAATGAGAAATTATTTTCTCTTCCATGTCACATTTTGTTTGGCATTATTCAAGCCGCGTAAGGTGAAAAAGCATTTAAAAATCAAAACTTTAAAGTGCCATAACTCGAAAACTAAGTGAGATAAAAAATCGAAATTTGGTGCTGTTACTTATCTTTATATATAGGACAAACATACCAAGTTTCATAAAAATCTGAGATTATGGGTGAAATTTTTTATTTTTTTGGTTGATTTGACGTGGAATGACCCCATAGTAGGTAGCGTGCCTACCTCCTATACCAAACGTCGCGGGTTCGGACACCAGGGAGTCCGATGATGATTGGATACCAGATGGCTTAAATAGAAATACCTGAACCCCAATATATATATACAGTATATATTCATAAATAACGGTTATCGTAAAAGTCTTATATGGGCTAAGTTGCCGAAAAGACTGTGTGAATGTGTGTGTGAGTGTGAGTGTGAATGAGAAAAAAAGTGTGAATGTTTAGAAAAAAAAAAATTATATAATTATATAATTGAGTGATTCTGTAGTGTATTGTAAAAAAAAAAAATAAAACAATAAAATAGTCATATAAGAAAACGAATCGCATGTTGCTGCATTAATATTAACCCTACAAGTTATCATAATTAAGCTTAATATTTATAAATATTCAAAAATCCCATTTTCCTGGGTGCCTACTATTTCATCAACATATAATCGTAGAGGATAGATATATAACTTTATATGATGATGAAATGATTTGGTTTAAATTAAAACAATAGCAGAAAAGTTAAGTTCAAATGAATGAGTCTCTTTAATAAAAAAGAACAAATAGGCTATTAATTAAATAATAAAATAAGATTGATCATAAAATAAAATATATAGGCCTACCAGTAAATTAAAAAAAAAAAAATTGTTTAAAAGCTCTCATGATAAAATCATTAGAAGCCTCAAAATATTATAATTAGTAACTTAAATGATTAATAATGTTATTATGAGTGATGAGTCAGTTTATCATTCCCCACATTATAACAATTCCCTAGAAAAAAAATTTGTTAATTCAAAATTTAAGAAAATTGATTAGGTTTCTGTAAAGGTGTGTTTGTATGTTTATAGCTCTAAATTATATCTAAAAATATATACGATAGTAAATCCATGGCATAATAAATCAGGAATTATATAATTTTAAATGTTTACTAATTATTTAAATAATATAATTAAGTAATTCTGTTGAGTATTGTATGGAATTAATGTGTCCACGGATGAGTGATGTCATTTATCTAAAATAACCTTATTAATAATTAAATCTACCAATATATTTTATTAAAATATTAATATTTATTTATTTATAAATGCTACTCACACATTTGAGAAGAAAATTTCGATGAGAATATTGAAGGCAAGGAGAGAACACAACACAAAAAAAAATTAAACGTCAGAATATCACAAGACCAATTTCAACTTGAAGCAACGAGTATAGAAAAAGAGCAAAGAATATCTATGAAGGCATAGAGATTAGAAAAGAGAAAAGAAGCTACATGAAGAGAATAACTTTTAATCAGGAATTTTAATATTAATAAAATTTAATAAAATAATTAAAATACCACTATTATAATAATAAATAATAAAAAAATTAAATATAAAAATTATACTTTTGAGGAATAGAATAAAATAATCTATCAAAACATACTCCTATAATCAGTGGCGTAGCGAGGGGGGAGCTAAGGGGGGTCATCATGCCCCGGGCGCTACTTCATAAATGGGGCGCCAAATGGTCCACGGCAAAACATATAATCGCTGGATAATTTTTATTTTTATTATAACCTTGATTTCTTGAAAATATATTTTAAATTTAGTGCCAGTGTAATATAATAATTTTGTATATTTTACAATCATTAATCTCATATTTGGATATTTTATACACAATAGAGAATGACATCATTTTTCTCGGAATAAAGACAGGAATAAAATAAAATAAAAAGATTTAAATTCTGTTACCATGACAATCATTTCTCCTATCCTTCCTAAGAAGAACAAGAGTCAGTGGCGTAGCGAGAGGGGGGCAAGGGGGGTCATCATGCCCCGGGCGCTACTCACAAAGGGGCGCCAAACAAATTCGCAAAACAAAAAATAATTTTAATGTCCGGGAAAAAAAAAAAAATTTGCGCGTGACGGAAAAATTTGGTTCCGCAAAAAAAATAAAATTTTTCCGCAGGAAGGGGGAAAAATTCCGCAAAACGTAGCCTCCCTAAAAAAAGGTAAAATGATTTTAACAGCAGGGCAAAAAATTTTCCGCAGGCAAGAAAATTTTTGAGTTCGGGCCCCCCCCCAAAAATAATTTCTATATACGCCCCTGTATAATGTTATGGTTTTCGAATGCGGGGGGGGGGGGGTATTGTGCCCCGGGCGCGAGTTAAGCTCACTACGCCACTGATTAAGAATCTACTTTTGTTATCATTAGTAAAATAATTAGATTTTCTGTTTAACTTCCAGTTCAATTGAGATTGTCACAGATGTAACAACCTTTGTAATCTTAGCTGAATTGTACCTGAAGAAGGCCACAGAATGAGTGGCCGAAACGTTGTAATTTTTACAAATAAACCACAGTTAAACCGAAAATCTAATTCTTTTATTAATGATAACAACTGTGAAAGCCTAAACTCCAAAACTACTTTTGTTATTTTTGTATCTCAATTATTTTTCGAGTTATACTCAAAAAACGATACAAAATTTGAGAAGGCTTAATATCATTAAACATAAAAGGTAGAAGATATTTAAGATATCGAATAAATTCTGTATTTAATGCAGATAACGAATCAATAAACACCAATTTTATATCTTTTTTAGTTTTTAGCAAATTTACGAAAATTCAAGCAAACATAGATGTCACATTCTCTTATTAAATAGAGCAAACTAGTAATTGACATAAATGTGTAAGATTCAGGATTTAGTGCTGATTCTAATGCACTATTCACTATTTCTATATATTGAATAGTTTTTTTATTATTTTGAAAAGAAAAAAATTCATCTGTCAAAATTAATTAAAATCGATTTTTTATTATTTTTAGGACATTCCTTGGCCAAAAATGGATTGTTTTAGTTAGAATATTTTATATTTTAATTTATTCAATCGATATCAAGCCCTAAATGTGTTTATTTAATTAAAAAACAATAAATTAAAAAATATTGGCGGGAGTTGACATTCGAAGTCGTGAGTGTCATCAACAAACCCTCATTTTATGTGGGCGTAGCTAAATAGAAAAATTCCTATGGCTTTATAATTGATTCAAGAGACCAGTTTTGCATTTTGCCTCAAATCCGTGAATAAATAAGAGAGATTTAGCGATTTTTTGAAAAGCGATCTCGCGCGAGACGAAAGGCTTAGACAAGAGTTACGCAAGTCTCCCTGGCTGGTCTCTGGGCGCCGATCGAATTGGAAAAAAAATTTGATGCTCTTCCATTAGTTGAAATAATTGTCAAATTGATTGATTTCATCTGTTTATACTCAAATTTTATAAAATTTAATTCTAAAAATGGCTATAAAATCTTATAATGTTGCTAAATTAAGGGATCTTAAAATTTTTACTTTCCCTTACCTCTATATACATGTACTTTTTCAGTTTTTTTCGATTTTCTCAAAATTCGCTCAAACGATTTTGATTAAAATTCAAAAATCATTTATTTTTTAGATGCTCTTTAAAATGTATATTTTCATTTTGCCCTCAGAATTGTTTGAAGCAGACTTTACTCTTGTACTTCATTGGAAAGATAGGAGAAATGGTTGCTATGGTAACAAAATATAAATATTTTTCCATACTTATAAATTTTACATCTGGAAAATCGAATGTGCCGTACTGTCGGAAACTAAATACATGTCGACAAAAAAAAAATCTGCTGGGCTTGTCACACCAGATTTTGTATACATGTTGTGGGTTGTTTATAAACAACGAGCTAGTAAAATAAAATTAACAAGTCTCAAAAATTGAAAGCTGAATTTTACGTAAAAAGAGGACATAAAATTTCATCCAATTCTGATATGATATGAAATGAAATTTTTTTTTTTTTTAGAGCGAGTCCTTTGAGAAAAATTGGCTCTGCATGGACCCTGAGCACATTCGTTGAGCGGGTGTAAACCTTTAGAGCGCTAATTTAACGAAACCATTGGAGCTAGAAAGCTAGAAATTTTATATACACGTAGGCAAAAATTCAGTGAATATAGATCAATGATCCTTTTTACTCTCATCTGATTGGCTAATCGGATGGTGAGATATAATGAAAAAATAAATGTTTAAATATTAAATTTTAGCTTCATCTAAGTAATCTCTAGGAAATTCTAAACTCATTACAAAAAATCCGATGCAAATTGAAGAAGCGGTTTGCGAGTTAGAGACATTTGAAGATTCAAAGTTTTATTTCTTTTCTATTATTTTTTTCAACCTCTTAATTCGAACAAAGGAGGGGCGGAGTCTGCCTCCCCCCTCCCCTCCTCTCTGTTTGTTGCTCTTGACCAAGGCGCGCCCTCCCCCTTTTCTAAGAAAATAAAATAATAAATTAAAATTATATCTTCGGACAGATTAAAAAGAATTTTAAAGACTCGTAGAAAAAAAAAATTTATCATGATGGTCACACAAATTTCTCTTAACTTTGGCTGTGCTTGTCACACCAGATTTTTTTTGTTTTTTTTTAAACAAGGGACTCGCTCTAAAAAAAAAAATTTCATTTCATATCATATCAGAATTGGATGAAATTTTATGTCCTCTTGTGACAATATTCTAGTCCTTGTTTTTATCAATTCAGCTTTCAATTTTTGAGGCTTGTTAATTTTATTTTACCAAATCGTTGTTTATACACAACCCACAACATGTATAAAAAAATTTCTAAGATCCCTTAATTTAGCAACATTATAAGATTTTATAGCCATTTTTAGAATTAAATTTTATAAAATTTGAGTATAAACAGATGAAATCAATCAATTTGACAATTATTTCAACTAATGGAAGAGCATCAAATTTTTTTTCCAATTCGATCGGCGCCCAGAGACCAGCCAGGGAGACTTGCGTAACTCTTGTCTAAGCCTTTCGTCTCGCGCGAGATCGCTTTTCAAAAAATCGCTAAATCTCTCTTATTTATTCACGGATTTGAGGCAAAATGCAAAACTGGTCTCTTGAATTAATTATAAAGCCATAGGAATTTTTCTATTTAGCTACGCCCACATAAAATGAGGGTTTGTTGATGACACTCACGACTTCGAATGTCAACTCCCGCCAATATTTTTTAATTTATTGTTTTTTAATTAAATAAACACATTTAGGGCTTGATATCGATTGAATAAATTAAAATATAAAATATTCTAACTAAAACAATCCATTTTTGGCCAAGGAATGTCCTAAAAATAATAAAAAATCGATTTTAATTAATTTTGACAGATGAATTTTTTTCTTTTCAAAATAATAAAAAAACTATTCAATATATAGAAATAGTGAATAGTGCATTAGAATCAGCACTAAATCCTGAATCTTACACATTTATGTCAATTACTAGTTTGCTCTATTTAATAAGAGAGAGTCACATCTATGTTTGCTTGAATTTTCGTAAATTTGCTAAAAACTAAAAAAGATATAAAATTGGTGTTTATTGATTCGTTATCTGCATTAAATACAGAATTTATTCGATATCTTAAATATCTTCTACCTTTTATGTTTAATGATATTAAGCCTTCTCAAATTTTGTATCGTTTTTTGAGTATAACTCGAAAAATAATTGAGATACAAAAATAACAAAAGTAGATTCTTAATCCTCATCAAATCCCCCATATTTTCCCCGTGTCATATGTTTAAGAAGTGGTTAAATTAAAAATCTTATATTTTTAGAATTTGTATCAATTAATCGAAAACTATTAGAGATATTAAAATTTCGTATGCAAATTCTTATTCTACGTGAAAATTTATCCAGAAACGATGTATCACATGCCTTGTGTTGTGTTTAATAGATAGATAGTAGCTAGGGGCGTAGCGAGAGGGGAGGAGGGCAAGGGGGTCATCATGCCCCGGGCGCTACTCACAAAGGGGCGCCAAATGGTCCGCAAAACAAAATATTGCTGGATAATTTTTATTTTTATTATAATTGATTTCTGGAAAATATATTTTAAATTTAGTGCCAGTGTAATATAATAATTATGTATATTTTACATATAATATTATATGGTTTTCGAATGGGGGAGGGGGGGCGCTAAAAAGGTATTGTCCCCCGGGCGCGAGTTAAGCTCACTACGCCACTGCAAAAAAAAAATTTAATTTTTCACATTCACCTATTTCCTATAAGACAAGAGTAAAGTGGTCTTCAGAAGATTTCAACGGCAAAATAAGAATATACATTTTAAAGAGCATCTAAAAATTAGTTGATTTATGAATTTAAAAAAAAAATCGTTAGAAGCGAATCTTGAGAAAATCGAAAAAATAAAATAAAAAAGTACATCAGTAAAGTACTAGTACTTTTTGGCCGATTTTGATTAAAAGCTTATTTCCACGCGTTCAGGGGGGTGCCTAAGATAAAAATAAGATTTCAACCTCCTAGCTCAATTCCTTCATGCTCAAAAATGTCCACACACACACACACACACCCACACATACAGACCAATTTGCGGGACCCTCTTTTTTTAAACTCTCCATCAAAAAATCAAAATCTCGACATCGAATTTTAGACATGATCGCAATACTTTCTCTCTCTATATATTTCATATAGGGTAAGAGAAAGTAAAATGGAATTTTTTCCATCAATGCTCCAATAGAATTTAAATAAGTCAATATATTGTTTAAAATAGCAAATTTGCGAGATGAGTTTGTGTTTGATTGGGTAAAATTTGCGCCCCCTGGAATCGAACCAGGACCGGGGAGCAATTTTTGCCTAATTAAACACCAACTCATCTCGCAAATTTGCTACCTTAAAAAACATTTATTTTAAATTTTAGATAGGCTTAATAAGATTGTTATTTTCAACCCTTAAACCGCCCCTCCATAAATAAATAAGAGAAAATAAAAATATTAACAAAGATATAAACTAAAAAAAATTTTAATGTCTAAATAAAGAAAAAAAAAGTATTTTTTTAGAAATATTTTTTATATCCCCCTCCCCTTTCCTGCCCCTTTGCCTGATGACATATATAAAATTTCTAATAATAAATTTAGTACTCGAAAAACTCGAAGATAAGCTTAAAATCGGATTTTTCATTTTTTTTTTTAAATTAATTAGGCCTACCTTTAATAATAATTTAATTTAATAGTAAGATGCCTCAAGGGGGAGAAGTCTGTTGATGGCCGGGGTGACTTGTATTATTATTCACTTTAAAATAAATACACTCACTATAGTAAGAAAGACGAGAGCTCCACGCAAAGCATGGCCTGACTTGAAGCCGACTGAGTCATCTCTTGAAAAGGAAAAATAATAAATAAATATTACAATTCCCATTTGAATAAAAAACAAAAAATAATTTTTTACTCTAATCTTACATTATTTATAGCAGTGATTTCCAAACTTTATGTTACCACGCCTCCCTTAAAAATATTTATTCTTATGACGCCTCCCCCTCCCCCCCCCCCCCATTTTATAAAATAATACAAAAACAAAAATTTTTAATGCTAAAAAATATAAATTTATATAAAAATATTTTTTTTTATTTATTCTTATTTATATTAAAACTAGCAATCATTTGGAAAATTGGTCCTGGTGGCCAGGGGCGCCGGAACGAATTTGAATCAGGGGAGGGGCAAAAAAATTTTTTTAGAAAATTAAAATAATTCAATATGTTCAAATAGTATAAAACAAAAACAAATCTACTATAAAACTTTAAAAATTTTAAATAAAATCACAATTTTAATAAAATTAAAATTTTAAAAAATTTGCTAGTGATTTTATCAAAAATTTTTGGAAAAAAAATGAATTTCTTACTCTTTTAATTTTTTTAATTTAGAAGATTTTATTTTTCAAAAGTAAAAATATATCATTTTTAAAAATAAATGAAATAAAAGAAGAAATTTTGCCCCCCTCTGCCCCCCCCCCCCTGTAGGATGCCAGGGGGGGGCGATGTACCCTTGCCCCCCCCCCCCCCCCAGTTCCGGCGCCTATGCTGGTGGCCAATATTCGCGCCTCCCCTTAGACTAGTCCGCGCCTCACAGTTTGGAAAACGCTGGTATAAGGGTAATTTATGGCTGGTGGAATTTGTATCAGGAATGAAAGTTAGAAGAAAACGCAACCAGAATTTTTTTCTTTAAAAATATATTTTAACAGCTTACGTTTCGGCCTTGACCAAAGCAGAAACGTCAGCTGTTAAAATATATTTTTAAAGAAAAATTCTGACTTCGTTTTTTCTAACTTCCAATCCTGAAGAAAAATATTTTTCTCAAATCTTATTTTCACCCCCCCTAGGGTGCCTAACTTAAATATAAAATTTCAATCTTCTAGCTCAATTCAAACCCAAACAGACACACAGACAGAACATGTCGCGAAAAACATTTTTTTTGGATTCAGGGGACCTCAAAATGTATATATCCATCAAAGTCTCGACATCGAAATTTTGACATGATCGCAATACTTTCTCTCTCTCTATATATGTATATTAACTTATACATATAAGTAAGAGAAAGTAAAAATTCAAATCCGAATTGAGATTAGTTCTATATACAAAAAGATGCGCTATCTCACCCCAGTAAAATTCTAAGTGGACTAATCATATCTTACTTATCTACCTAATGAAAAAAATCCTTACAAATTTCTGCAAGGGATTCGATAGGTTCCTAAGTTACCCAGTGTTATTATTATCTGTTTATGAGAGTTTCGAAATTCTCAAAAATTAATTCCGCCCCAGTAATAAGAAATTTTAGAATGACATTAAAATGTTTCTACCCCACTAGGCTATTTGCTAAATATTGAATATAAATTTTAACTCAAACGGAATGCACTTATTTTTTAGTTAAAGTATTAAAAAACATTAATATATTTGTGAATTATAGGGGATGGGGCATTAACCCCCATGTTTAATGCCTCCATACCTCCCCCTCTCCCCCTTTAAGGAAATTACTCTCAAAATAATTTGAATACATTTATAAATAATTATTTTAATTTTTATTTTATTTTCATATTCAAAAGAATCGTTTTTCTCAGTCAAATTATTTGTTTCTATCATTTTTTTTTCAATGATAAAATGCATAATAATTACCTTTAATAAGACACTCAAGAGGGTGAGCTGGTTGACGGTGAGGTGAGGGTGGGTTACACTATATTAATTATTCACTTTGATTCACTTTAAACACAAAAAAAGAGAACAGCGCCTGCCTGCTCGGCCACGCACTCGACTCAACTGAACGAGAGAGAGACTTGTCTCTTCTATAGGAATAAAATAGATGAAAATAACAATTCCCTTTTTATTAAAAGTAAAAAAATACCTTTTGCTCTAATCTAACTATATTTATAACTGGAAAAGAATGTCAACAAGTGATTTGGAATATTCCAAGGCATTTCTTAAATAATCAACCCTTCACCCCCCCCCCCTAATCAAAATAATAATCAACGCTATTTTTTGAATGTTTTTATGAAGTTTTGAATGAATTTTGGCTTCGATTTAGCTAAAATCAATTAAAAAAAACATTTTTTTTCAATTTTTCAACCCCTTATCCAATCCTAATAAATAAAATAATTAACAATGCTATCGCCTTCGCGTCTAGTCAGAAAAAAAATTAGAACCCTGAAAAACTTCCCTGGATCCGCCTTTGGGTTTTACACATAATATAATTTTCTAGAATGTCTTACTTTAGGCCAGTGGTTTCTGTTTTAACGCCTCCCTTAAAAATATTTAATCATATGACGCCCCCTACCCCACACATTTAATAAAATAATACAAAAACAAAAATTTTCAATACTAAAAAATATAAATTTATATAAATAGTCTATATTTTTTTTATTTATTCATATTTATTATTTTAATTAAAAACTCAGTCCCCAGAATCTTCTAAATTATTTTATTATTTTATTTATAAAACTAGCAATCATTTGGAAAATTGATCTTGGTGGTCAATATTCGCGCCTCCCCCTTAGACTAGTCCGCGCCTCCCTAGGGAGGCGCGCCTCACAGTTTGGAAAACGCTGATTTATAGATTGAGAAAATATCAAAAGGCGATTTAAAATATTACAAATCCTCTCTTAAATATTTCCACCCTCTAACCGTCCATAATCAACCCTTTAATAAATTAAATATAAAATATTTCCTATCTTCAGAGATGATGAGGAATAATCAAACAAAATAGTTCAAGTTAAGCAAGATTGAGAGGCGTTGATCCCTGGATGGGTGCCCCGAGAAACAAGACACTTAATGATCGGTGGTAATTTCATTGGAATAATGTGCGCTAATGATAAAATTATTCAAAAAACAATTACTCAAACTAGTAGATATTTTTCACACACAAACTACACCTAACTGACAAGAATGAAATAGGGCTATATTATTGAATTATATTTTTGCTAAACAGTAGGGAGTGACGGAGGGGGGGTAATTTTTTTCAGCAGGGACAATTAAAATTTAATTTTAATCAAAAAATAAATGAAAGATTTATACAAGCCGCACCTCTAGTTAACCAGGCTACGAATTATCCACTGTATTTTTTTTTTTTAAATTCGTTTAAGGTCTTTTTCGCCATCGGAGGCCATTTAGCCCTATTTATTTCAAATGATTGATATTCAATTCAATTGAATAATATCCACTGTATTGAAAAAATGCTTAATGAAAAATAGAAAATTTATTTTTTGTGTCTTCCATATACTGTATCAGGGGCGCATATAAAGGAGGGGAGAATTTACTAAAAACAATACTTTCTCTCTATATATATTTCATCTATAGGGTAAGAGAAAGTAAAAAAGGTAAATCGGAAAAATTTGGATTAAGAAAAAAAATTTTTATGAAAATGTCTCTTTGAGAGAGCCCGGGGGCAGGGGCGTACATAGAAATTTTTTCGGGGGGGGGGCCTGAACTCAAAAGTTTTTCTACGGAAAATTCTTTTTTTAAGAATTTATTTCACACGAAATTTTTTGCGGATCATTTTTTCTTTTGCGGAATCAAAGTTTTCCACCCTGCAGAAAAATTTGTTGCGCTAATGTCTGTATAACCCTATATTTGTATATGTGTTTGGGAAATTTCGGGGGAGCCCGGGCCCCTCGCCTTCCCTCCCTTAAATACGCCCCTGTCCGGGGGCCTCGGGGCTCAGGATACCCTGTAATTTAAAAATATTTTTTTGGATGGGGGAGGGGAATATTTAAAAAAGTGCCGGGCCCCTTCCGAAAAAATTCTATATACACCCCTATAGTCTATAATTAATAAAATTTTAAAAAAAAATTTCTATCCTTTTCCTAACTTGAGTGATTGAAACTT
Organism: Euborellia annulipes; assembly: GCA_023213315.1. Taxonomy (NCBI): domain Eukaryota; kingdom Metazoa; phylum Arthropoda; class Insecta; order Dermaptera; family Anisolabididae; genus Euborellia; species Euborellia annulipes. The sequence continues at coordinate 13,945 of JAKCPI010005373.1, read as the reverse complement.
CTTTTGTTCAGGCTTTCCCATTTAACGTTTCTTGGCCTGTCACTAACGAAGATGACCAATTTACCACTCCATTGTATACTTGAGGATTTTTATTACAATATATTTTTAAAAAATAAGAAATTACATATAATACTACAATATTTAAAATATTATATTCATCGCGTATGTAAGCCTCGAAACGAAATTTATATAATTAAATATTTTTATTTAATTAAGGAATCTGCATGCTTAGAACAAATTCAATTTAAATAAAACGTTTTTTTTTTTTTTTTTTTTTTTTTGTATTTGAATGTGTGTTTTAAGAAAGAGAAATTAATTTACAAATAGAAAGTATTATATTATAAATTAAAACATGTTTGTTGTTGTTTTTGTTTTTACGTTCTTGAATCTTTCAATAAGATGTAATCGAAGGGAGAGGGATTCCCGCTGGTAAACATAATAATAAAAAAGAAGCAAGTTGGGAAATTTTGTTAGCGAAACCAAGTGTGAGGAATCGAAATAGCGGCTCTTTTCCAAGTGATAAACTTGTATGCATCACGTTCGTTCTTTTAAGATTAGTTTAACAAACCCCGAGACAAGATCCTTAAGGAGGCTGCGTCTCTCGGGGGAGGAAATGCGCGGGTCGTAAAGGCGCCAATGGTTCAAGAAACCTTTATAGCCCCGCTCGAGTACTAATAAAGTACTCGGCAATAACGTCTCATTTGACGATTAGCATCGAGCGTATTAAATTATATGCAACGAGTAAAAATGAAAAACACTCGAGACATTATAAAAAAACAAACTTTTATTCGGTTTTTAAATAAAAGAGACCAATATGTTTAAGGTGTTTAATTAATCATTGAGAAAACAAGCAATTAATTAAAAGAAAGGGAGAGAAGAAATATGGATTGCTGTACCAGGAATTAGGAAATCAATTAATTCAATTTTCAACTCTTAAATTTCTTACTTTTCAGAAACCTCTTTTAAGCTCGCAAATCTCCCATAGCAGGGGTTCGTTCTTAAACTTTGTAGTTCGCGGATCCTCTAATATTGATTCCTATATTTGTTCTCGCGGAACCCTTAATACTCTTTGACCAATTTTGAAAAAATCGAAAAAACTGAAAAAGTACATCAATAAAGTACTAATACTCTTTGGCCGATTTTGTTCAAAAGCTGATATACATTCATTCACAAAACTAAATAATTATCCTTGGATTTTTTTTTTTTTTTGTAACCTGATAGTGACGATTTCAATTTTTTCTTGGCCTTTTGCAAAGAGCATCAGCAATTGGAGGTCAGACGGGGTACGAATTCGCAATGAGGCTCATTATGGAATCATCATTAATTTCTAAAGTCAAATCTAATATTTTATCCCCCCAAATGAGAAATGAGAAGTTTCTCATACATATACGATTAATTATTCGTATGTAAATAATATACCCAGACGAGTAAAGTGAATATTGAATAATTACCATTTTAATTAAATATATTATCATTGAATATAATTGAAAATTTCTTAAAATGTTCAAATTCGAGTTCTCTCTTTTAATATTTGATAATATAATTTCGTTTAATATTTAATTTAATAGGCTTTATCATTAATATCGATGTTGACACATTGTTTTAATGTTATGATTAAATTAAATAAATAATAATTATTAATATAACCCCGGGTTGCTAACTTTGGCTTGCTTGAATATAATAATAGCCAATTTATATTGATATTTTAATGGTCCGTACAGATTCCTCATTTTCAAAAATGTAATTTTCATAAATAAATTTTTAATTATTAATAAAATCTCAAAATAATTTCAGATTATTTTAAATAGAAAGTAGTGTAAAGAGATCTTGGAGTTTGAAGGTAGCTAGAGAGAGAAAGGAGATTGAGTGCATGGCAACTGGTCAAGGTCAACAAGATCATAAAAGACGACAATCGAGAGTCACGTCATCAGTGGCGTACCGAGGGGGGGGGGGGCGAGGGGGCGGTCCGCCCCAGGCCCCGAGCCGGCATAGGCCCCCATATATTTATAAAAAAAAAAATTTAATGAAAATTTCCCTTTGAAAGGCCCCGGGGCCCTCAGGGCAGAAGTAAAAACAAAATTTAATGAAAATTTCTCTTTGAGGGGCCCCGGGGCCCTCAGGGCTCAAGTAAAAACAAAATTTAATGAAAATTTCTCTTTGAGAGGCCCCGGGGCCCTCAGGGCTCAAGTAAAAACAAAATTTAATGAAAATTTCTCTTTGAGGGGCCCCGGGGCCCTCAGGGCTCAAGTAAAAACAAAATTTAATGAAAATTTCTCTTTGAGGGCCCCGGGGCCCTCAGGGCTCAAGTAAAATGGGAAAATTTAGATAAAAAAAAAACAAAATTTAATGAAAATTTCTCTTTGAGAGGCCCCGGGGCCCCTTTGGGGCTCAAGTAAAAACAAAATTTAATAAAAATTTCCCTTTGAGAGGCCCCGGGGGCCTTGGGGTTCAGGGTTAGGCCTATACTGTATTTTAAAAATATTTTTGTGTATGGAGGAGAAGGATATTTAAAGATGAGCACCCCAAAAAAAAAAAAAAATTAAATATAAGGCCCCCTCATTTAGTGCCGCCCCAGGCCCCCAACTGCCTCGGTACGCCTCTGCACGTCATCGCCCAAAATAGAAAGGCGCCCAGACGTCTGTGTCTGTCAATCTGCTAAGCAACCTGAGAATATTGTCTCCCTAAAGATGATATTTTAAATGTTCAAATTGTGAAATTTCTTCTAAACAAAAGTTATTCAGAATGATGAATAAAACAATTTTGTTAATATAAATTATTTAAATAAAATTAATATTTCAAAGGTATATTTTGATTTTTCTATTTCCTTCATCAGAAAAGCAATAGAGATTATTAATGTTAAGCAATGCCAAGCTATACTGAATCTCTGAATGGATGACCCCCAAAGGGCAAGAGAATGAGAAAAGTGTAACCTCTAGACAAGGGCTGATACAAGGGGGGAGGGGGTAAAGGGGATAATTCACCCCCCTGAGATTTAAAAAAAATACTTTTTTTTCGAAAAATACTTTCTCTCTATATATATATTAACATATATATAGAGGTAAGAAGAAAAGTAAAAAAATGTATTTTGAATGTAAAATTTTAAAAATTAATACTTAAAAATTTGATTTGTATTTATATTCTGGCAAACAAGTACAAAATGCGCCTTTAAATTACCGAAATTAAGAAAAAAATGTGTGCTGTGACTCCAGATTATCCCCCCCCCTCTGGATCCTCCACTGCCTCTAGAAGCCTCAAATCAAAATAATCTCACTTTAAAAGCCCCTAAAATAAATTCGAAAAGACCAAAGACTCAGCCTTTTCACGAGTAACTTGTGGTCAAAAAAGTTCAAATTAAATCCACTCAGTCACACGACAAACAAAATAAAGCAATATGTCATAAAGCCATAAATAAAATGAAAGAGACTAAATTTTATTTTTTTATTACCTAATAAAATTTGAACTTGACCTAGTTTTAATGAAAAGGTCATTCACCTCTAGATTTTTATATAAAAAAAAAAAAAGTAAAGGGATCACTCTATGAATTGTTTATGAGTTTAAATAAATAATTTTAGTTTTAAAATTTTTTTATCATTATTCATCTTGATCTTTACGGGATCATGCAAGTGAAGTTTTGATTTGGCATGGGTGTATTGCCTTCAGCTTGAGCAGAAACGTCTCGATTTAATTAATATTGCGATAAAGATATGTAATAAAAAAAAATAAATAAATCGGATTTTATCTGTCCCCTAGTTTGCCAGAAAAGCGTGAACATTCTATATAAAACTGGAAGAAAAACCACTCGGTTATTAATCAAGAGTGTTCCTCGGTGCGTTGATTATCCAAAGGGGGTGGCGTCCGTCCATTTGGCGGAGGGGAGAAAGAGAAAGGTTATGATTAGCTGGCGAAAGCCCGGTTTTTTTAACTCGTTTTTCGAGCCAAGTTAGAAAATGGAAGCAAGGGTCGAAGGGTGAAGAAGTGTTCAAACTTGGGACCATTAATAATCAAGTAAGCTGAGGGGGGAGGGCGAGAGAGAGTTGCTTGCATCGTCGAGGCAAAAAGACATAATCGAAATTTTAATATTTTTTATTATGTTATAAATTTTATTTTTAAATAAAAAAAATTTTCTATGATTTAGATATTTAATTAATTTTAAATTCACGGTCTCAGATTCCCTTTAAATAAAAAAATTAATATATAAGGTATAGCCCTTGATTTTAATTTAAGAGGTAAAGCATTGAGGTTTCGCCTTCGGTGTCTGACGAAAAAATTTGTTTCAATTGAAATAGATAGGAACCGGATCCTAAGATGCCGAAAACGATCTCAAACAATAAAAAAAAAAAAGTATAACCTCTCCAGATGAGCAAAAAATAATAATAAAATACTTTAAAGCAGTGGTTTCCAAACTTTATGTTAACACGCCTCCCTTAAAAATAATTAATCTCATGACGCCTCCCCTCCCCCCATTTTAATAAATAATACAACAACAATAATTTTTAATGCTAAAAAATATAAATTTATATAAAAGTATTTTTTTTTATTTATTCTTATTTATATTTTAATTAAAATTAGCAATCATTTGGAATATCTTACTTTTCTACCTAATGAAAAAAATCCCTACAAAATTCTGCAAGGGATTCGATGGTTACCTAAGTTACCCAGTGTTATTATTATCTGTTTATGAGAGTTACGAAATCTTCAAAAATTAATTCCGCCCCAGTAATAAGAAATTTTAGAATGACATTAAAATGTTTCTATCCTACTATACTATTTGCTAAATATTGAATATAAATTTTAACTCAAACGGAATGCACTTATTTTTTAGTAAAAGTATTAAAAAACATTAATATCTTTATGCATTATAGGGGATGGGGCATTAATCCCCCTGGTGAATGCCTGCATACCTCCCCCCCCCCTTTAAGGAAATGCGAGCCTTCACCGCGAAATTACTCTCAAAATAATTTAAATACATTTATAAATAATTATTTATATTTTGAAATTATTTTATTAGAATTTTTGACATGATCGCAATACTTTCTCTCTCTATATATTTCATATATATCCTAAGAGAAAGTAATAATGGTGATTTAAGAAAAAAATAAAAAAAATGCCCTCAGGCTTGGTGTAGTTGGTAGCGTGCCTACTTTCTATAACGAACGTTGCGGGTTCGGAACCCTGGCAGTCTGAAATGGATACCAAATGGCCTAAATAGAAATGCCTGGACCTCCAATGTGTATATTATTAATTAATAACGGTTATCGTATAAAGTCTTAAATGGCCTGAGTTGCCGAAAAGACTGTGTGAATGTGTGTATGAGTGTTGAGTGTGAATGAGAAAAAAGTGTGAGTGTTTAAAAACAATAAAAAACTAATTTTTTTCAATGACACCTACACTCCCCCCTCCCCCTTTCAACAGCTTATATTCTCCCTCTACCCTTTGTGAAATACAAAATATTTAATTTCATATTCAATCGTTTTTCGCAGTCAAATTATTTGTTTCTATCATTTTTTTTTTTCAACGATAAAATGCATAATAATTACCTTTAATAAGACGCTCAAGAGGGTGTGCTGGTTGACGGGGTGGTCAGGGTGGGTTACACTATATTAATTATTCACTTTGATTCATTTGAAACACAACTTGATAAGAGAGCAAGCAACAGGCGCGCCTGCCGTCAGGCCACACACTGGACTGAACGAGAATCTCGACTCTCTGTTTGTTTAGGAAAAAAACAGATGAAAATAACAATTCCCTTTTTATTAAAAGTAAAAAAATACCTTTTGCTCTAATCTAACTTTATTTATAACTGGAAAAGAATGTCAACAAATGATTTGGAATATTCCAAGGCCTTTCTTAAATAATCAACCCTTCATCCACCCACCCCCTAATCAAATAATAATCAACGCTACTTTTTGAATGTTTTCTATTTATTTGGCTTCGATTTAGTTATAAAAAACATTTTTTTTCAATTTTTCACCCCCTTATCCAATCCTAATAAATAAAATAACAATGCTATCGCCTTCGGCGAGCTTCGCGTCTGGTCAGAAAGAAATTAAAACCCTGAAAAACTTCCCTGAATCCGCCTTTGGGTTTTACACATAGTATAATTTTCTAGAATGAGTCTTACTTTAGGCCAGTGGTTTCTAAACTTTATGTTACAACGCCTCCGTTAAAAAATTTTATTTATTTATTTATTCATATATATTATTTTAATTAAGGAAAACCTCCGTCCCAGAACCTTGTAAATTTTATTATTTTATCATTTGGAAAATTGGTCCTGGTGGCCAATATTCGCGCCTCCCCTTAGACTAGTATGCGCCTCCCTAAGGAGGCGCGCCTCACAGTTTGGAAAACGCTGCTTTAAAGTATGCGTTGCAAAAATAATCTTTTGAAATTTTCTAATGAGTTAAAAAAAAAAACCTGATAATTATTACTAGAATATTTAATAAGTGTGTGTTTTTTATTGGAGAGGCTAAACGGCCCATGGCCCGGAAAACTAACCCAGGATCTCCAGCCTTTCCAGGTCCGTGTGCCACAAGAGCGGATCCTGAGAAGTTTCTCGGGGGGGGGGGTGATATGGTGTGACTTGTCGTACAGCACACCATTTTTTCTTACTTTCGGTAATTTAAAGATGCATTCTGTACTTGTTTACCAGAATATAAATACGTACAAATCAAATTTTTAAGTATTAATTTTTAAAATTTTATATTAAAAATAAAATTTAATTCCCAAAAAAATATTTTTCTCAAATTTCAAGGTGGGGGGGATAATTACCCCCTTTAACCCCTCCTTTTGTCCGCTCTTGGTGCGCCATGGGGCGTTTGGCCTCGCCTCACACGCTTGTTTAATGGCTCAGTTAAAGTTCGATTCGAGGTATTTTGAATACTAATATCCTATTCAAATATATAGATCTCAAAAAATATTTAATTATTACTAGAATATATTAGAATCAATTACAATAGAAATTTAATTTTATATTTAAAAAAAGTTTTTGATGCCTTGTTTGTTTAAACAAATATAAATTTAAAATAAATTTTATCAGTCAGGCTGGGCATCGAACCCATGCTTTATTTGTGTTCTAATGAACTGGAGAGAGAAAAAATTATTTACCCACATATACAGTATTTTAGCATCATTATGAGAATATAATAATTATTTATCGATACAACAATATATTTAAATGGTAAAAATCCATTTGAAAAAAATATAAATTTGCGACTTTTATCCATACGTGTCAAATTAATCATTTATGTTTAATGGGTTTTTATAACTAAAAATAAAAACCTGATAAGGCGAACACGTCGGGGTTTATTAATGGTTAAAACAATAAATAGTCAAAGGTTTGATGAATTGATTCCAGTGCTTTATTTAAAATATTATTTCAATTTAACAAGAGAAGAAATGAAATAAAAATAAGAATTGGATACCTATATAAAAACTTGGACAGAATGTCGAGAGCGAATGGGGAAATTGATTTATAAAATTTTTTATTCTTTGGAATCAGAGGGCGTCATAGATAATCTCATAAAAGTAAGAAAGGGGGTAGTGAAATATATCGGAATCTTAGAGGGTAGAAATTTAATGCAGGCGAAAAATTATTATGATGAATTCAACAAAAATAAGTCTTAAGAGTTGAAAATGTCAATGAGAATAGCTGAGAATATTAACGAAAATAAGAATAAAAGTCACTTATAAATTCATGATGTATTCGAGAATAATAGATAATTATAAATGGGAAAGAGATTAAAAAACAAAAACCGAGGCAATATAAAAAATTATTCAAACAATTTAACATAAAATTACAGCGAGCACTGGGGAAAATCTGAAATCTAAATAAATAATTAATAAGTTTTGCAATAGTTCAAAAAAATATGCCTGGACCGCAATATAAAATATATCATATTATTATAATCCTTAAAAGTGTATTAAGCCTAACATGCCAAAAAGACTATGAAAAAAGTAAAAAAAGAGTTTTGTAATAGGTAGTTTTTTTTTTTTTTGTTTTTTTTTTTTAATTTAAAGTCTTTTCGGCATCGGAGGCCGTTTTTTATTTGATTTCAAATGAAATAAATTTCTGTTGAATGAGACTAATAGCTGGTTGTACTGCAGAGGAAGGTTGTTGAAATAAAAAAAACTTTCTTAATTTCTTAATTGAAGAGACTTATGCTATGTGTTCCTAATGTACCACTATTTTGTTAGATTTTGTATCTAGTCTGTTCTCGACTTGAAACAAAAGCAAAGTAACGAGTTAGATATGAGTATAGTGAGATAAATGTTAAACATTGTACAAATTCCATGAACGCGAGAACGATAATAAAAATCTATGAATAAATTATTGAGAGAATACATCTTTAGAATTTTAATGTGTAAAACTAGTAATAATAAAAATATAGTAAAAAAAAAACTTTATTAAAAAAATGCTTTTATTTAAATTGAACTAAGAAGAGAGAAATAATTTAATAGTTCTTGTTAAAATTGTTGAATATTTATTACTTAAAATAAAAGCTTGGGCGCACATTGATAGCTTAAGGAATTGTATATCTTCAAAGCGCCCCACGCTTTTATTTTAAGTGATAAATATTTTAACAAGAATAATTAAATTATTTCTCTCTTTTTAGTTCAATTTAAATTTTTTTAAAAAGTTTTTTATTATATTTTTATTTCAAACTTTTTCGTCTTTTTTTTTTATTATAGGTAGAAACAAATTTATAGAGAATTAAAAAATCTTGTGTGACTGGTTGCACAGCACACAACTTTCTCTTACCTTCGGTATTCGAAAGTTGTGTTCTGTGCTTGTCACACCAGATTTTTTATGTCAAGATATATTTAGTTTCCGACAGTACATTTGAATTTGAAAAATTTATGAACCATTTGTTTATTTATATTTTTTTGTTTGGGGCCGTAGTTTGCGAGTTCTAAGCAATTGAATATGCAAAGTTTTTAATTTTTTTAACTTATTTTATTTCGGGCTTAAGAAATGACCAGAAGAGGGGAAGTGGCGCCTGCACCTCCCCTCCAGGCATTGTCGCTGGCCGGCGAGAGATGTTATTTTTGGAAATAACTATTAAACTCTTTCTAAAAACATTTTAATATCTCCATCACAAATCTATCGTCTAAATAAAGTGATCCCAGAGAGAATGATTTGACTTGTTAAGTAACTCTTAGTAGCTCTCTCTTGGTTGGGAGAGACAAATAAATAATATTAAAAAACGTAGAGTATTTATTCTTTACTATTTTATGGCCCTATTAATTATTCTCTTTTCAATATCCCTAAGATCTCACACTATTTCAAAAAATCTGGTGTGACTTTAGCATAACACACAACTTTCTCTTACCCTCGGTAATCGAAAGTTATATTCTGTGCTTGTCACACCAGATTTTTTATGTCGCGATATATTTATTAATAGTTTCCGCCAATATATTAGAATCCAAGATGTAAAATTTATAAACATGAGAAAATATTTATATTTCGTTACCATGGCAACCATTTCTCTTATCTTTCCTATGAAGTACAAGTGTAAAGTGTGTTTCAAACAATTTTTAGAGGAAATTGAGAATATAGGTACATTTTAAAGAGTTTCTAAAAAATAATTGATTTTTGAATTTTAATCAAAATCGTTGGAACGAATTTTTAGAAAATAAAATTTGTTTTGTAAATAAATGTTTTTTTTTTTTTTTCTTTCATAAAATGGCTCTCGAAAAATTTTAAAACTTCGCACCCACCAAGCGGCGGACAAAAAAGTTTGGGAAAAGCTGCATTAGACAGTTTGAAATATACTACTCGAATTAAATATAATTTTACACGGGTCTTAACCCATAAATGTTAGATAATAAAAATTTTTTTAAATAAATTTATAATCAAAAATAAAGGGCCGGTAAAAAAAAATAGAAAATTTCGAATCGTCTTTTGGAGCATAGAAATGATTACATAATTAAATTTCAAAAAATATAGTTTTTCTCGCCATCGTGACTTTCTTAATCCCGTATTCATCTTATGGATTATGGATCAAAATTCAAGCTTCTTCCTACACAAGACAATTTTATAGGCCTACTAATATTTAAATAATAATTAAATCTCGATTTTATTATTAATATTAGCAAATTTTGTTTAGTGTTTAATAAAGTGTGAAATAAAGTTTTTTAAATTTCATTATAAGAATTCTTTGTCTCAAAGGAAAAAAGTTTTTGCAATTTTAAATTAGATTCAATTTTAAATAAAAAAAAAAATGATAATAAAAAAACTTCATGAAGGGAAAGGGAGTCAGTCGTTCGTCAGTATATTAAGATATCCGAAGTTCGGAGAACTTTTTTTACCAACTAAACTTGATATTTATTTCATCTAAATTTATTTAAAAATTAGTTCTATTTTTTTTAATAAATTAGAAATCTAGAAAAGTATCAGTATAATCAAGAAATACCTAGAAATAATCTACTTTTCAAAAATATTAGCAAAATAAAATCGAGCCCGGAAAGAGAATAATTTATAAAAAGAGTTTAGAAATGTCCTAAATATAACAAGTAGACCTAATCAATTTATCTAAAGTATAATCGCTAGCCTAAATAAAAGAATTAACATTGATATTGTTAATACTTTCAAGTTATCCTATTTTATCAAGTGACATACAAACAAATTATATATAAATTAAGAAAAACATTTTTTCAAGGACGAATTTTAATTTCAAAATTCTGGGACAGGTTGGACGGAGACTACGCGGTTCCTGTATTATTTTTTATTGTGGATAATATGCATTGCATACGACGTCGGAGCACTGATATTTATAAATACAACAGACAAGAAAATAATTAAATATATTTTTTGCATTTTGTCGATGCCTGTCTTTTAGTATGGTACGATAAATTTTACCAGTTCACCAATGGATATAAAGAAAAAATTTTACTTTCGTAAATATAAACTTTTAAAGATCACAGTAATGATATATATATTAGGGAGGTCTATCGGACTGCCTGGGATCCGAACCCGCGCCCCTTGGCTTCCAGATTATCACTAGTGACATTTGTAAACAACTCTAGTCTCTTGGCCACAGAGGGATGAGGTTTGAATAAATAAAAGGGTTGTATAAATAAAAAAAAAATTATACAATACAGGAAAGATCGCATCCAAATTTAATTTTCGGTGGTACAACCGTAATTCTTCAGAGCTAACAAAGATTACAGCAGAAATCCTAGAAGAACTACACCATTTCATCACAGCCAACAAGATAATAATATGAAGCCGGATCCGTTTTTATTAAAGATATTATTTAGAGTAGTTTATTTGCTAACATGATTCTGACGCCTGTTGAAAAGAGGAAGGAAGAGACAGACAGAGAAAGAACAGAAGGACTGTCTGACCCAGCTCGGGCAGCTCGTGGTCGCCATCCACGTACCCACAAGAGATGGGCCCCTGAGCGATAAAATGTTCATCTTCTACCATGTTTTTATTATTATATAGTTTTGTACTCTATATTTGTAAAAAAACAAAAGTAATGGGCTGAATGGCGACAAGACAGACGAGAAATAAAGAAAAAAAATACAAAGATTACAGTTTTTCGTGAATATCATTCATAATAATAACAATTGTTTATTCTCATTCACACTCACTTCACACACTCATTCACACTCTTTTCGGCAACTTAGGCCATTTAAGACTTTAAACGATATCCGTTATTGATTATTATACATATTGAGGTCCAGGCATTCTTATTTAAGCCATTTGGTATCCATATGCCTTAAATAAAATCATCGACTGCCTGGGGTCCGAACCCTCGACGTTCGGTATAGAAGGTAGATACGCACCAACTACCCAAGCCCCGTGGCCATTGTTTATTTTCATTCACTGTGTCGGTTTCGGTTGATAGTCTAATTCAAAGGTTCGATTTGGAATACATGTGTAAATAGACCAAAAATTAAAAATAATATGAAATTTTTGGATATCAAATTTGCCAGATGAGTTTGTGTTTATGATTGGGCAAAATTGTGCCCCCTGGATTCGGATTGGGTAGGCGATAATGATAATACATCTGTTCTGAAATCGTGGAAGTCCTAGTTCGAGTACGGGAGCTCAATTTTGCCCAATCATAAACACATCTCGCAAATTTGCTATCTTACGTCTAATTCGTATGATCTTTTTCAAACAAATCTCTGCCTATTTAATATTATGAAATTTTAATTTAATTTCTTGCATATTTTTACGAAATAAATTTTGGAGTTTATTCACTTTATTACAAATCTAGTGACGTTAATCTCCGAGGTCTTGAACCTTTAAGGAATAGATATAAATTTATTTATTTTATTATTAAAAAATAATCTTCAAATCCTTTCTATTTGCATGATAAAAAAAAATGATGATTTCGTTAATTGTTTCATACCCAGTGCAATGACTTTAAAAACATTAAATTAACCAAGTTCAATGATCTTACATTCAATAATAAATTACTTATTTGACGTGTAAATAAAATTTCCCTCAATTAAAATAAAGTCTTTTTCTTTTTTTTTTTTTAATAAAGTTGAAGAAGATAATTAAGGAGTGTAAAAGTGATCGGTTTATTTGAGGGGACGATATCAATTTCCGGTTCTTAATCCCGGATTTCCACCTGAAGGCGCATTGCATTCAATCAGACACAAAGGGCGGGAATCCTTCGTTCACCTCCCCATATTCAGAAAATCATTTCAAGTGGATCCTAATTAACCCAGATATTAAAAGATGCTAATTTTTTTTTTTGTCAAAGAAATTTATCAAGTGCTTAAATTTTTTTGGCAATGATTTTGGCAATTTATTTACTTAAAATGGCAACGGAGAAGAGCAACAGTCACCACAATAGTTACGGCAAAAGCTCGGATTGGTGACCCCGAGCAATTAGCGTGTGGAACGTCCCTCGGTAGCCATCGATATTTTGTAATTTAAAATATATATTATAGAATCATACTCCAGTAGCCGAAAAGGGTTAAAAAAATATCTTTCGGCATCTGAGGTTAACGATATAAATGATTTATACCAACTAGTTGATTTAAATAAATCATCAAATTGCCTGGGATCCGAACGCACTTTTAAGGTTATCAATATTGATATTTGTCTCTATCTTTAACCTCTCAGCCAAGGAGTGGCGGAATGTGTGATTAAAATGTCATATATTAACCAAAACGTAACTTTTACAAATAAATCACAGTTACACCGAAAATCAAATTCTTTTATTAATCATAACAACTGTGAAAGCCTTAACTCCAAAATGTAAACATAAATATCAATAGATATAACAACACATATGAGTGATTCAAAGCAAAAGTGGACCAAGTCTAAAAAATAAACAATTTTCTTAATTTTCCCTTTTTGGGTAGTAAATTATGGTAGTTATTCGGTGTACTAATGAACCATGTCCTAATTTCAATACTAATCCTCCAGAGTGCAGCAGTTGCTTAATGCAAAATAAAAAGATTTCTGAAAAAAATCTAAAAATCTGAATATAAAATTTAAAATGAGTACTTACAGGGTGATGGCCAGACAGGGGACGGATGTTTGGAATTGAGGTGAGGTTTTTTGTCAAAAAAATTGGAACGGTATTTGGCGTTTTACTCCATGCAGAGCTCCTCGATTACCCAAAAAAAATAAATAAACACACCGGAACATCCCGCGTTTCAGTGCAGTTTTCGTTTGAAATATTACGCAAATAGTCAGTTGTATTTAAGGTGGGGGGCCAACTAAAATATGAGGTGGCTCGATCGAGGGAGTAAGCAATTTTTTTTTTTTTTTAATCTTTTTATGTTAACGTAACAAACAATATATTTAAACCACTCATTTATTTTCTTTTATTAGTAATAAAATTCCCAAAAAATTTTTAAAATTAAGGGGCCCTGAGCTTATTTATTACCTTAAAATTAAAATTTAATTTTAGAATGTTTGAAGAAAATATCATTTATTACAATATTTAAATACATGAAGAAATAAAGAAGGCAT
>JAKCPI010005372.1:0-164617 GCA_023213315.1 Euborellia annulipes | reverse complement strand
CGAACTATACTTATAATTAAAGCCCGGATTCCTATGCAATTGCATATTCTGTTTGCTAACATGTACACCCCGGAAAACTAATTTTCTATCCGAATCATGCCCCCTTAGAACTAGGGTTCAAATTCTATATTGCATATTTTTGCATATTTGGTGAATATTGAATAAAGTTGCATATTTAAAACTTTTTGAATATTTTTACATTTTTCGGTAAAAGTTTTATTTTGTTTTAATTTTTTAATCGATTTTCTCAAAATTCGCTCCAACAATTCAGATTAAAAGTCAAAAATCATTTTTTTTTATGCTCTTTAAAATATTAATATTCTCATTTTGCACTTGAAATCTTATGAAGACCACTTTACTCTTTATAGGAGAAATGGTTGCCATGGAAACAAAATATATATATTTTTCCTTGTTTATAAATTTATTATATATACATCTTGAATTCTAATATATCGGTGGAAACTAAATATATTTTGACTCAAAAAAATCTGGTGTGACAAGCACAGAACACAACTTTCGATTACTGACGGTATGAGGTGCGTTTATTCACACCAGATTTTTTTACATTAAATTTAGTTTTTATTGCGAAACAAATTTACTATTTCCTTCCAAAAATAAAAAAACTATTAGTTTTACATCAGTAGAAATCATGATTTACCTTTAATTGGAAGTCATTTACTTGATATTTTTGTCATATATATATACGTATATTGCATATTTTAATACTTTTACTGCATATTATATGGCATATTTAGCGGTTTTGCTGCATAAAAATCTGGGCTCTACTTATAATACATTTAAAAAATTCTTAACAAAAAACAAATTAAGTGATAAAAAATTTTATTCTATTGTATATTTTAATAGTTAGGGGTCGTCCACATATTACGTAACGCCTTTTTTGACGATTTTCTAGTCCCCCCGAGGGATTAAGGAAAAGCGTGAACTCCTTCTCTACTCGTGCGCCAGACGCCTTCAGACGCATTAACCTATATGTACAATTTTCTTCTACATATTCTGATTGTTGTTTCAACTTTTTTACAGCCCATCACACCTGCTCTTCATCTTTTGACATCTCTTCATTCTCGTGCTGCTCTCTGTTCGTCTTTAATACAACTTGATTTGGTAAATATATCTCTAAATTTTTTAAATTCAATTCAAACAGGCTAAAATGATGTTAATTTAAATAACAATTACATTTAATGAAGTTATGTCCGTGGTTTTGTGGTGGCCATATCAGTTTTATTTTATTTTTATTCAACACATTTGTTGCGCATCTACTGCGTCCATTATTATTTCTTTTTCTTTCTATTTCCTTTAAAAACTTTTTAATTTAGTCCAATCTATTTTGATACGGACAATACATGTTTTTACTTCCCTAACAAATGTTTATCTTTCCCCTTCAAAGTAAAAGTTTAACTGACATCGCAGATTTTAAGTCTACAACTCATTTTCGGTATAAACGATATTTCATGAACCAAGTAAGATATAAAGATCAAACTTGACACATTAACTTTGTTGGTCCAGGGGAGAAACTGAAAGGTTTCGAGGGTGAACGAAGGAGAGATGTTTACGTGCATTGTTGTTGTTGTTTTTTTTATCTCTTTGTTTTTGTTGAATCTTGTAAATAAAGAGATGGATCAGTAAAAATTTAATAAGAGAGGTTGTTTATTAAATTAGTTGTCTTGTTATTAGATGACACTAAATTGGAAGGGGGGGATATAAAACTTTCATTTTAATTAAATAAAATGTTTTTTAATATAATATAAATCGATCCAAACAGAAACATAAGGAAGATGGGGTAAAAAAACACCAATAAAATTTTAATATCTTTTTATTTTTTTTAAATCAACTCACTTTTGTCATTTGACCTTTTTTTTCTCCTTTGCTAATACAGTACATGCGAATTTGTACGTGGGCGTATTTCCTCTTTTTGACATGGTCTTAAATTTAAAATTTATTTAAAAAAAAAAAACGTAATAAAAAAAAAAATTTAAATGCTTTTATTTAAATTGTACTAAGAATGGAGAAATAATTTCATTTTTGTTTTTAAAATTGTTGAATATTTATGACTTAAAATAAAAGCGTGGTGGACTCATTGATATCTTGAGGAATTTTTTTTTCTTACAGCTTCGGAATCCCCTCGAAGCGCCCACGCTTTTATTTAAGTCAATAATTCAACAATTCTAACAACAAAAATGAAATTATTTCTATCTTTTTAGTTCAATTTAAATAAAAGCATTTTTTTTTTAACTTTTTTATTATATTTTTATTTTAAACTTTTCAGTATTTAGTATAAAAAAATCTGGTGTGATTGGTCGCACAGCACACAACTTTCTTGAAAGTTGTCTTCTGTGCTTGTCACACCAGATTTTTTTTGTATCGAGATATATTTAGTTTCCACCGATATATTAGAATTCAAGATGTAAAATTTATAAACCTTTCTTATGAAGTACAAGAGTAAAGTGTGCTTCAAACAATTTTGAGAGCAAAATGAGAATATACATTTTAAAGAGCATGTAAAAAATAATTGACTTTTGAATTATTTATATATTAAGACAGACAGACCATGTCGCGAAAACCAGGGGATCTCGACATCGAATTTTTTGACATGAATCCAATATTTTCTCTCTATATATATTAACATATATATATATATATATATATATATATATATATATATATATATGTAGGGTTTTCAAAATACCAAAGTTGGTAGCCCTACGGCTGTCATCTCCCGGCATGCACCACGGCACGCATACTACGACGGATGAAGACGACGCCACACAGCACACGAATACGATTCCACGCCATATCCACGTTTTGCTCAACGCTCTTACGATTTTTCTACGATTATCTACGTTTTCACGATCTCATCCACGTTATTATTTTGTTTATTTACGATTGTTCTGTTCTCATTTAAATAATTCAACCAGTATTGTTTTATATTCAGTTTTTATTTACTTTAATTAAATCTCATTATATTTGTTTCAAGAAGACTCAGTGTTTTTTCTATTTTCCCGAAACTCCTTAATCAAGATCCCACACAATTTTTGGGGGCTCGTCCGGGATAAAAAGGAGTTTTTCGGACGAAAATCGAGAAATCCAGCGCATTCAAGGTCAGATCAAGACTTCTATTTTTTATTCAACTCTCCTAGCCTCAAAAGCTAAGGAAGCCATTTTTTTCGATCGTTTTCGTTGTTCATCAAAACGATCTGCGCCGCCTATGAACGATTGCCTGAAACACCTCAGCCGGCTGTTTTAAACGGGGCGCCAAGTTTGAATTTTCAAGATTTCTGTCGTTATATAATTTTATCAATATGCCTGCCTTAAAAGATATAAAGATAATTAAAGAAAGAATTATTTCTGCTAAAAGTAATTTAATTAAACCGCTTTATACTATTATATTCGCTGATGAATCAAGATTAAATAGAAAAAAGCTTTTGTCGTTTGAAGGCTTTTTATATGAAGAAAATTCAGATGATTATGTAAAAAAATACGAAGAAATGAAGACTAAATTATCAGCCTCAGACTTGTTGTCACTGTCTTTTATTTTAAATGTTAAATATGTTGAAACTCAAGATGTCCTTCGAAAAAATGTTTTATCATTCCTCTGCCACAATGAAGAAATCCCCGATGATGACTCCGAAGATGAAGATGAAGAAATATTCGAAGATGAAGATGAATCTGAATATGAAGATGTGAGTGAAGTTGAAGCTGGAAAAAATGTTAAGATTGAAAATAAAACTTTTTCAAATAAATCTCAAGTCAACACATTTTCCTTATCTCTTAGAGATATGGAAGGATCGATTAGAAAATTTAATGGGAAAGATGGCTATCCCATTAATAAATGGTTAGAAGAATTTGAAGAATTGGCTGAAATCACAGGGTGGAATAATGTACAAAAATTGATTTTTGCCAAAAAATCTCTCGACGGTTTAGCCAAAGTGTTAATTCAAGCTGAAAGAGGTCTCACATCGTGGGAAAAATTAAAGCATGTTTTAAAAAAAGAATTTACCGAAACTGTTAGCTGTGCTGATGTCCATAAAACGTTGATGACTCGAGTTAAGAAAAAAGAAGAAACCATTCAAGAATATACGCTGGTGATGCGAGAAATTGCGAGTAGAATAAATCTTACTCCAAGTGTGATTATTCAATATGTTATTGACGGCATTCCTGATTATCAGTCGAATAAAATTCTTTTATATGGAGCGAAGACATTTGAAGAATTTAAAGAAAAAATAAAATTATATGAAACTTATAAGAAAAGATTTAAAGAAACGGATAGAGAAAAGAAATCAACTTTTAATAAAGAAAATACCAAGCCTGAAGAAATCAATCAGTTAAAGAAAAGGCCTGAAGAAAAAACGATAAGATGTTACTTTTGCGGCTCCAAGAGACATGTTTCAAGTAATTGTCCGGATAAAGAAAAAGGTTTAAAGTGTTTTAATTGTAATCAGTTTGGGCACAAGTCAATCAGTTGTCCAAATAAAACGAAAAATAACGAAATAAACGAAGTCAAGATTATTAAACGAGAAACGAATCCAGCCACGAAAAATGTTTCAATAGAAAAACATTTGATGTCAGCGCTACTGGACACGGGAAGCGATGTTAATTTGATAAGACACAACAATTTTTGTGAGTTAGGTCAAATAACTCTCGATAAGAAGATCATCACGTTATCCGGCATTGGAGATAATAAAGTAACCTCCTTGGGAAATTTCCAAGTAAACGTAGAAGTTGATAATGTCATCGTGAACACACTAATTCATGTTGTTCCCGATCAGTGTTTGAATATACCAGTTGTGTTAGGCCAAGAATTCCTCAAGAATGTAACTATTCACATGGACTTGGATGGAATGACAGTTACGCCTATCAATAAAGAAATTGATGCTCAAGTTTTAAAAATCGAATATGAAGACCCTGAACTGGATTTAAGTCACATAACTAACCGAGAAGTGAAAAATAAAGTGGAACAATTATATAAAAATTATAATCCTGATAATAAATCAAAAGAAACTCCATTAAAGATGAAAATAATTTTAAAAGATGAAATTCCAATCTATCAAAGGCCAAGAAGGTTGGCACTTCAAGAAAAAATTGAAGTTGACCGACAAATGGAAATATTGTTGCGAGAAGGTGTGATTCGACCTAGTCGATCGGATTTTGCCAGTCCCATCGTGCTAGTTAAGAAAAAGAGTGGTGAAATTCGCATATGCCAAGACTACAGGAAATTAAATGAAAAAATAATAAAGGACAGGTATCCTTTACCGTTAATTGAAGATCAACTAGATAGACTCCATGGCTCACGAATATTCAGCACGTTGGATCTCAAAAATGGATTTTATCACGTCCCTATTGAAGAAAATAGTCGCAAATACACTTCATTCGTTACACCGTCTGGTCAGTATGAGTTCACACGTACCCCATTTGGTCTGTGTAACTCTCCATCAATGTTTCAAAGATTTATTAATGACATCTTTAAGACTTATATTAAAGATGGAATTCTTCTCACGTATATGGATGATCTCGTAGTACTAGCAAGAAATAACGAAGAAGCAATCGAAAGATTAGAATCTGTTTTAAAAACAGCTGAAGAGTACGGTCTCCACATAAATTGGAAGAAATGTCAATTGTTAAAAAGCAACATTGAATATTTAGGCCATCACGTTGAAAATGGATTAATCAAGCCATCGTTATCGAAAACCGAAGCTATAATCAAATTTCCGGTTCCTACAAATGTCAAGAAATTACAAAGCTTCCTTGGGCTCACCGGATATTTTAGAAAATTTATTAAAGATTACTCTTTAATAGCAAAGCCACTTAGTGATTTATTACGTAAAAATGTTCCTTTTGTTTTCGGAGAAAAACAAAAAGCATCTTTTGAAAATCTTAAAAAAATTATGTCTTCAAGACCCGTACTAGGCATTTATGACCCAAATGCAGAAACCGAGTTGCATACGGATGCTTCTATTGACGGCTTTGGTGCAATTCTGATGCAGAAAGACGATAAAGGTGAATATCATCCGATCTACTATATGAGTCATAAAACCTCAGACGCCGAACGCAAATATAGTAGCTATGAACTCGAAGTATTAGCCATAATTTATGCCCTGAAGAAATTCCGAGTTTATTTACTGGGAATACATTTCAAGATTGTCACCGACTGTTCCGCCTTCACGTTAACTGTGAAAAAACAAGATTTATCAACGAGAGTTTCAAGATGGGTCATGCTAATGAGTGATTTTGATTATAAAATCGAACATCGACCTGGAATCAAGATGAAGCATGCGGATGCTTTATCAAGAAACGTCATGGTCATCACGAAAAATGAATTTTTAGACGAAGTGAAATCGACTCAACTAAAGGACGAACACCTGGAGGTGATACATCGCCTTCTTGTAAATGGTCACCAACACAAAGAATATTTTTTAAAAACAATTTAATCTACAAGTCTCACGAAGGAAGGGAGCTATTGGTAGTTCCCAGTAAAATGCAATCAAGCATCATTAAGAAACTACACGAAGAAAACGGTCATTTCGGTGCGAAGAAAACGTCCGATCTGGTTCTCCGAGAGTTTTGGATTCCGGATCTAACACGAAAAATAAACGATTGCATTAAAAACTGCATACCATGTATTTTATCTGAAAGAAAGACAGGAAAAATGGAAGGATTCTTAAATCCTATAAGCAAAGATGAATTGCCTTTAAGTACCTACCACATCGATCATCTTGGTCCACTGACATCTACGAACAAGGGATACAAGTATCTCTTCGTTGTCGTCGATGGGTTTACCAAATTCGTTTGGCTATATCCCGTCAAAACACTAACAACTCAAGAAGTCATCGCAAAATTGGAAAACCAAAAAAACATTTTTGGCAATCCAAAAAGAATTATTACTGACCGTGGTACAGCGTTTACCTCAACCATGTTTCACGAATATTGCCGTCATGAAAATATTGATCTTATTCATACCACTACCGGCGTACCGCGCTCCAACGGTCAGGTCGAGCGAGTGAACCGAATAATAATACCTGTCTTAACAAAATTAACGATGAATGATGATGAAGCGAAATGGTACAAACACGTTGACGCCGTCCAAATGTCTTTGAACCGAACCTATCAAAGAAGTATAAACACAAGTCCCTCAGAACTACTGTTCGGAACGCAAATAAGAAGAAAGAATGATCAAGAACTAGAAAAAATAATTCAAGAAGAATACTACAAGAATTTTAACGAAGAAAGAGAAAATTTGAGAAGAAATGCCAAAGAAAATATTCTAAAGATACAAGAAGAAAATAAACGACAATTCAACAAAAGAAGAAAATCTCCCAATAAATACGAATTAGGAGATTTGGTGGCGATTAAGAGAACGCAATTTGCTAATCTTTGTAAATTGAAAATTAAGTTTTTAGGTCCATATAAGGTCACCGCCGTCAAAGGTTGCGATCGTTACGACGTGGAACGAGTTGGAAACGGCGAGGGTCCAAAGTACACCTCCACGGCAGCTGACTACATGAAACCCTGGGTTCCTGGCTCCAGCGACGTCAGCGACCACGAGGACGAGGTCACATCAGGATGGGCCGAGTTGTAGGGTTTTCAAAATACCAAAGTTGGTAGCCCTACGGCTGTCATCTCCCGGCATGCACCACGGCACGCATACTACGACGGATGAAGACGACGCCACACACACACACGAATACGATTCCACGCCATATCCACGTTTTGCTCAACGCTCTTACGATTTTTCTACGATTATCTACGTTTTCACGATCTCATCCACGTTATTATTTTGTTTATTTACGATTGTTCTGTTCTCATTTAAATAATTCAACCAGTATTGTTTTATATTCAGTTTTTATTTACTTTAATTAAATCTCATTATATTTGTTTCAAGAAGACTCAGTGTTTTTTCTATTTTCCCGAAACTCCTTAATCAAGATCCCACATATATATATATATATATATAGAGGTAATAGAAAGTAAAAACATTGATTTATAAATATCAAATTTCAAATTTCTAACTCATCCTGAAGGGTCTTAAAAATTGACTAATTCGAGAGAGCCTTCAAATAAAGTACTACATTAGTTTGGCCTATTTTGGTTCAATTAAAAAATTATTAATTATCATAAAAAATTACCCATAAACATCAAATTTCAAAACTCTAGCTCATCGGGAAGTGTCTTAAAAACTGACTAATTCGTGTGAGGCTTCAAACCTTAAAAGTATTGACATCAATATTGATAATCTAGAGGCTAAGGGGTATGGTCCAGGACCCCAGGGGGACCGATGAATATTTATTTAAATCAATCTATAGTATATATATAATTCGCTAATGTCCGTCTGTCTGTTAGGCAATTTCCCGTTGGAATTTTGAAATGAAATTTTTTATGCATAAAGAGGACCTTCCCGGGATTATAGGAAAATTATTTTCATCCCGAAATTCCTATAATTTTTTGAGTTATTAATTCTTAAAGTTACGATTTCTCTCATAGGAAATGTATAGAGAAATATTTATGTATTCTTTTTATTTGTGTATTCCATGAATGTAAACAAATCCTTAAGCAGGCATTGAATTGGAATGGAATAATAATAATTTTATTTTCATAATTTAGAACAAAAGGCGAGGGCTTAAAAATAAATCAATTTTATTTTATAGATAATTATTTTTAATATATCCTAGTCCTATATACTGGTATATAATCAAATAAAAAATAATTATAATGAGACCACCACGTTCATCATAAAATATTACTTTTCTTCGCCTCAATTATATTATTAAAACAAGTTTTGACCTTTAATAAGGTTAAAGCATTGCAGATAAAAATAGATTATTCGATTAAATTTAAGCCAAGTAATTTTAAATAAGCCGAAAATAAATTAATGTATAATTAAATACATAAATATAGATATTAAAGAGGTATAAAGTCTGTAAACTTTGATCTTACTTTTTCTAAAAAAAAAAAAAAAATAATAACATTGGTACTAACATAATTATTTCACGCTTCTATATATATATTTTGAAATAAATATTTTTATATTAAATTTTACCGGAAACTAAATATAAATAACACAAGCAGAACACAACTTTAAATTACCGTAAGATAAGAGGAAGTTGTGTCCTAGTCACACCAGATTTTTTAAATTCATTTCTTTTTGTGTTTACGTTTAGCCGCCGAAAGGTAAAATAAAAAATTTTGAGCTAAACGTAAACCAACATTAAGACATGAATAAAAAAAAAAATGGTGTGACTGGTCGCACTGCACACAACTTTCTCTTATCTTACGGTAATTGAAATTTGTATTTGTGTTTATTAAAGCTTTTCGATTATTATTATTATTATTATGGGAGTTTTTAATTATGGATTATATTTTTAATAAATAATTAATACAAAATGTGGTCTACAATTAAAAACTCCCATAATAATGAAAGTTATGCTTGTCACATTACATTAAAATTCAATAAAAAAATATTTATATTTTGTTACCATGGCAACTATTTTTCCTATTTTCCCTATAAAGTACAAGAGTAAATTGTGCTTCAAAGAATTTTGAGGTTAAAATTATTTTTCAAAGTATAAAATATATATATATATATATATATATATATATATTGAAAAATAAAATTGAAAAAGTACAGTGAGGGACAATATTAAGTCCCACCCATGCGTTTTCTACTTGTAATTATTTCATTGTTTAAAAAAAAAATATATATATATTTTTTAATGGATACTTTCATGATTCAAACCTTAGAAAATTTCCACTAAAGATTTTTATTTTCTTTTATAAAAAACAATGAAATAATCACTAGTAGAAAACGCAGGGGGGAACTTAATTTTGTCCTTCACTGTACATCAGTAACCGTTTTATTTAAAAGTTTATTTCCACGCCTCATTAAGATATTTATTTTAAATACAAAATTTCAGTTTTGTATGCTCAGGGGCCTACTACATCTTGTGGGTACGTGTATGGCGACCACGAGCTACCCGAGCTGGGACTGTCAGTCCTTCTTTTCTTTACATTTCTGTCCCTTCCTTCTATATTTTCAATGCGACCGGCCTGTCTGTTCTATTTCTTCCGGTCTCAAAAAACCCATTCCTCCGACCCCGCACTGCGGGAATAAGGCTAGGAAAGGAGAAGATAAAATTTCAACTTTGTAGTTCATTTCCTTCATGCTTTATTTTGAACAGAGACACACTTTTTTCAACTCAGTCGACCTCAAAACGTGTATTTCCTTCAAAATCTCTAACTAGAATTATTAACATGAATGCAATACTTTCTCTCTTTATATTAACACGCAAAGTTATATATTTTTACCTCCTTCCAATCGTTGTTTTTATAAATTATATATTTTCATAATGTACAATACTCGACATAAACTTCAATAACGTAAATTTAAAAAGGAATTTTGAAAATATTTCAAGAGGCACTTCAAAATAATTTCCATTACAAGTATGTAATTAATTCATCATTCGATTGAAAATCAAGTATTTGTCTATAAATCTCTACCCGGCTTTTTTTTTTTTAAATAAGCTTATTTCCTGCGATTTTATTATTTCTTTCACGAACGGGAGAAGAAAAGAGGATAAAAAAAAATCGAAAGGGAGATTCTTATTTTGTAGCAAATTCGATTCTTTTCATCATCCATTTGAATTTCCTTATTCATTTAATAGTTAATTTCCTTCTATCAGCTTTCTTTTTTTATTATAAAGTTTAAATAGATGCTCGAATTCGTTCTTAATTTCTTCCAAACATATGACGTCATTCAAAACAAATTTAAACCCATTTGAAAGATGTTAGAATAAATTCAATTAATCTCCTTCCATCCTTGAGTGATTGCTCAGAATGATTTCTTCATTTTAACTTTGCCGGAAAAGTAATAATTTAATCCAATCCGGTTGTTTTATTTATTATATCAGGATTTGAAAATCATTTAGATGTGATTAATCATACTGAAAATGTCATTTTTTATCGAGGATATTATATATATATATATATATATATATATAACATCCTTTCTTTAAATTAAGAATAAAAGAAAAGAAAATATACCCTATCTTACTTTTTTTTTTTTTTTTGCAATATTCCATCGAAAACTTTTTCAATTTTGTTCTTGATATTTATTCAAAAATTTTCTTCATTTGAAAAATATAAAATATTTGAATAATAAAAGAAAAAAAAAAGAATAATTATAATTTAAAAAATACTAATATTATTGTTAAAAAATCTTAATTTTAGGAAAATACCTTCTCTCTATATATATTAACATAACAGCTATATATAGGTAAGAGAAAGTAAAAATGTTTTTAAATATAAAATATAAACTAGTCCGTCCTAAATAGTCTACATTATTCCTTTATGTGTCTATATATATACAGAGAAATTTATTGCATTCATGCCAAAAAATTATATTTTGATGGAAATACACGTTTTGAGGTACCCTAAAAAGTGCGTCCTGCAAATTGATCTATCTATGTTCAAATTAAAGCATGAAGGAAAAGGTTACAATGTTAACATTTTATATTTAATTTAGGTATTTTACTGAGGCGCGAAAATAAGCTTTTAAATAAAATCGGACAAAGTGTACAGTGAGCGCCACAATTAAGTCCCCACCGTTCTTATGCTTGTTCCACTTTGGTCTTTTTTATTGTAATTTCTACTGTCGCCTATTGATATGCAATTGAATTGTACTTTTTTTTTTTTAAATAAAAAATTTGCTATTATATACCCTGGTAGAATTGGAGGGAGGTACTTGGTATTTTATGACACAGTCACATAGCATTCCTCTTTTCAAACACTTTTTTTTTCATTCCTCATTTATTAGTTATGAAATAGATGCATTTAAATTAGATTTATTATTTTTACCAGTACTTTAATCACACTACTAAGTTGAGCGTTTACCTATTTTCTGAGTTTAACAGATGATATATACGTATTAGGACATTATCGTCAGACTAATCAAATCGTGATGTAAAGGTCATAATTTGTGCTCATCCATCAAAATCTCGTAATATCAAATTTGATAGGATTACAGTGACTTCGACCTTTATGAGTAGGTAATGAGGGTAAAAAGAATAATTTTACTCGGGACTTCAAATTAGCTTAGTCATGCCAAAAATTAAAGGAGTTAGGGGCAAGTGCGGATACAAGGGAGGGGGGTAATTACGCCACCCCCCGAGATTTGAGAAAAATATTTTTTTTTGGGAAAAAAATTTATTTTTAATATAAAATTTTAAAAATTAATACTTAAAAATTTGATTTGTATATTAAACAAGTACAGAATGCACCTTTAAATTACCGCAAGTAAGAAAATATTGTGTGCTGTTCGACCAGTCATACCAGACCCCCCTCTCCCGAAAAACTTCTCTGGATCCGCCACTGGTTAGGGGCAATATATTGAAAATTTTAATTTTGAGGACTCAGGTCCCTTCTGCTCCCCACTATCTTCGATCCTGCAAATAATGTGACCTAGTCTAGAGTGGGTTGTAGGGGGTTGGATCTTTTCACGAAAAAAATCAAAAATAATTGGACTACAGGTGATAAGGGAACTCTAGAAACCCCTTCTCTTCATATTAGGGTTGATCAAATGACAAGGTACGAACCGACCTAAAAACGTAACAGTTAAATATTTGCAAATTCCGCCATGGACAACGTAGCTAGACATCTCTGGATGCGATTGGAGTCTCTGACTTCGATCGGAGCATGCGCGCGCGCCCGCATTCACAGGAGAGAGCAGTGGCTCTTTCAAAAGCGGCGTCCAAATAAATGATGCTTCATTCCGTATAAGGACAGGATGGCGTTCGCGTTGCAAAATTCGACGATTGAGGAGTAGCGAAGTGTTATCCGATTTCTGACAGCGGAAGATGAGAAACTGGCAGCTATTCCTCGCCGGATGGTGACCGTTTACGCTGCTGACGGGGGGTGTGATTCTGCTCCATGATAACGCGCATCCACATGTCTCCAGAGTCACAGACATGGAACTGGCCAAGTTCAAGTGGGAGACGTTGGACCATCCGCCCTACAGTCCGGGCATGTCGCCCTGCGATTTCCATGTGTTTGGTCCCCTGAAGAAACATCTAAAAGGGAAGCGCTTCAACTCGGACGGTGTACTCATGGATGCTTGAAGGACTGGACCTCGTCACGGCCACACCAATTTTAGGAACAATGAATCCTGCGGCTTGTTCATCAGTGGGATCTTTGTGCTCAGGCCTATGATGTATATTTTGAATAAAGTCTACATTTGTACCCACAGTAGCGTACCTTTTCATTTGATCAACCCTAATATTTACGAGGGTAGTTTGACTTTTTGAATAAAAGATATTTTTTTGTTTGGTAAATAAGCTTTTTATTTCTCAACACAGTCTCCTTTAGCTCGATACATTTAGTCCAGCGTTTTTCCAATTTTTTATTCCTTCCTTTCTCAAGACCTTCAAAATAGGCATTTGTTTGTGATAGACCCAAATCTCTTACCGCCGTTTTGTGGTCCCCTGAATCAAAAAAAAAAAAGGTTTTTGCATCATGGTCTGTCTGTCTGTCTGTGTGTTCAATTTAAAGTATGAAGGAATTGAGCTAGGAGGTGAAAATTTTATATTTCAATTCGGCACCCCCTGAGGCGTGATTTGTTCTAATATGATTTTGTTATTCAAATGTATCTTACTGTCGGAAACTAAATATATGTTTACACAAAAAATCTGGTGTGACTCTTATCTTCTGTAATCGAAAATTATGTTCTGTGCGACCAGTCACACCAGGTTTTTTAATTTAAAAAACTTATAAATCAAACTAAGTTTGATAATATTTTTAATGTCTCCTGATAGCTAAAAACTCAAATTTCAGTGCCTAATTTTCAAAAATTTTTCCATAACCTCCAGATCCCCCAAAAGTAGTCTGTCCGGATCTGGCCTAAATAAATTATGGTAACCCTAGCTAAAAGGAGACTATGTTGAAAAATAAAACACATATTTACTGAAAAAAATATATTTTATTCAAAAAGTCACTGACATCAAACTACGCTCACATTTTTCGTTTTCATTCATACTAGGAACCGACCGAATATTCGGTTTCGGTTACGGTTTCGGCCAGTTTCGGCCAAAAATCATGGTTTCGGCCGTAGTTTCGGTTTCGGCCAAAAAGTGGCCGAACCTTTCGGCCGGCCGAAACCAGAGTCTGAAAAAATGGGATGAGACTCGCATCCAAAAAAAAAAAGTCAAATAATTTGCACTTGAGGGAGAAAAAAATTTTAGTCTCCCTAAAAAAAAATTAGGTGTTAGCTGTGTCTTCTACACAGCCGGTGGCTTTAACGTGACAACGTCTTTTGCTTGATTTCAAAAAAAAAATTTTTCTCTTACCTATATTGAAATATAAAGAGAGAAAGTGTTGTTTTTTTTTTTTTTTTACTAGTAGTTTGTTTTCATAAATAAACATGTTCAAACATTTTCATTGAAACAATATATGACAGGTGGGGCCAAACTTTTATCCATTAAGGGCGACATATGCTTAAAAAATGAGGTTTTTCGAAAAAAAAAATTAATTTTGGAGTTAATTACTCGGGATTTTTTTATTTGTTCTATTAGAAGTTATCTTTCTGCACTAAATGACATCTCATTTAGTCTGATCTGATTAGCCGTTCGGAATCTACGGGGGTTTAAAATTTCGAAAAACGAAATCCCGCCGAGTGCTCTCATGCGGTAAAATGACCTCATATCAAAAAAAAAAAGAAAAAAAGCCCTGGGGGTATTGAACCACTCTTTCTAAAACTATATTTAGATCTAATGTAGCTTTTATGGTCAAGTCGTTGCACAATTAGGGCTATTTTTCGATATTTTTTTGCCTAAAAAATGAGGTTTTTCGAGAAAAAAACCAATTTTGGAGTTAATTACTCGGGATTTTTTTTATTTATTCTATTAGAGGTTATCTTTCTGCACCAAATGACATCCCATTTAGTCTGATCTGATTAGCCGTTCAGAATCTATAGGGGTTTAAACTTTCAAATTAGAATTTACCGCAGCGCGGTAAAATAAAATGATAGGAAAAAAATAAATGGTGAAATCTTTAGCTGAAAACTCAATCTTTCTAACCGTATACTCCCCATAATTATACCTCTTAAGACAGAGGAGTTATTCAAGCCAATAAACTTTTTCGTGCATGCCCTCTAACATGCCACTATAGACACATGATTTGTAAGACGTTGTCACGTCAAAAGGTAAAATGATTTTCACGGGAGGGAAAAAAAATTCAAAAAAAAAAAAGTAAAATGAAAGAAAATTTTTATAGGAAATACAAGTTTCGGTTTCGGTTACGGTTTCGGCCGAAACTAAGGTTGAGGCCGAATATTCGGTTTCGGTTTCGGCTGAAAATCTTGTTTCGGTCTGACCCTAATTCATACTACTTAAAAACTTTTTCATAAAATTATTTGTTTAAAAAAATTTTCATCATCATATATTTATTATTATTAACATATTTTACTAAGTTTTTTTTTTTTCTAAATAAATCCCTTATCTCATTTGCTTTTACATGCTTGCAAAGTTCATTCAACTTTTCTTTTTTTTTTTATTCCTCGCCCAACTTCTAATACTTTGACACTTCTCATACATGTCTATAAATATTTTTTTTTTTTTTTTTTTAAAGAAAACAATTAAACTAGCGCTTTCGTGACTTGGTGAATTGAAGAGTGTTTGTAGAGAGAAGGGGGGGGGGGTAGGTGAAATGGAATTCAAATTAAATTTAACACCCCCCACTTCAACGACCATGGCAGGTTATTATTTCGAAATGACATTCGTTTAAATAGGAGAGAGAGAGAAGGAAAAACAGTCATGTGATTTTAAATAAACAAAATTTATTATTTTTTTTTTTTGTCTTAATTGTCATTTGTAAATAAAATTTTTCTTCTTTTTTTCAAAGACAAATAAAAGCGAGCTCTAAAATTATATCTCAACTTTGATTATTCTCGACGTTTTAGAGCTCCCTGAGTAAAAAAGAATTTTGTAATTTTCTGTGTGTGGGGTTACGACGGTAAAATTTGGTTTATACTTACACTAAAATTGTACATTTGTATTAGTTTTTAGAGTAAATACGTCAACCAGAAGAAGTATTTTACCTAACAAGTTTTTTTACTTTCTCTTACCTATGTATATATGTAATATATATATAGAGAGAAAGTATTGGATTCATGTCAAAAATTCGATGTCGAGATTTTGATGGATCTTCACGTTTTGAGGTCCCCTGAATCCAAAAAAGTGGTTTTCGCGACATGGTCTGTCTGTCTGTCTGTGTGTGTGTGTGTGTGTGTTCAATTTTAAGCATGAGGGAATTGAGATATGAAGCTGAAATTTTATATTTAAGTTAAACATCCCCGGGACCGGAAAAATAAGCTTTTAATCAAAATCGGCCAAAGAGTACTAGTACTTTACTGATGTACTTTTTCAGTTTTTTTTCGATTTTCTCAAAATTCGCTCTAACGATTTTGATTAAAATTCAAAAATCAATTATTCTTTAGATGCTCTTTCAAATGTATATTCTCGTTTTGCCCTCAAAATTGTTTGAAGCACACTTTACTCTTGTGCTTCATAGGAAAGATAGGAGAAATGGTTGCCATGGTAACAAAATATAAATATTTTCCCATACTTATAAATTTTACATCTGAATTCAAATATTCCCTACTGCCGGGAACTAAATACATGTCGACACAAAAAATCTGGTGTGACAAGCACAGTACACAACTTTCGATTACCGAAGGTAAGAGAAAGTTGTGTGCTGCGCCAGTCACACCAGATTTTTCAATAAAATATGTATTTTTCGTCATACATATTATCATAAATTACACTTTTTTACTTTCTCTTACCTATGTATATATGTAATATATATATAGAGAGAAAGTATTGGTTTCATGTCAAAAATTCGATGTCGAGATTTTGATGGATCTTCACGTTTTGAGGTCCCCTGAATCCAAAAAAGTGGTTTTCGCGACATGGTCTGTCTGTGTGTGTGTGTGTGTGTGTGTGTGTGTGTGTGTGTGTGTGTGTGTGTGTGTGGGTGTCTGTGTGTGTTCAATTTTAAGCATGAAGGAATTGAGCTAGGAGGCTGAAATTTTATATTTAAGTTAAACACCCCCCGGGACCGACAAAATAAGCTTTTAATCAAAATCGGCCAAAAAGTACTAGTACTTTACTGATGTACTTTTTCAGTTTTTTTCGATTTTCTCAAAATTCGCTCTAACGATTTTGATTAAAATTCAAAAATCAATTATTTTTTAGATGCCCTTTCAAATGTATATTCTCGTTTTGCCCTCAAAATTGTTTGAAGCACACTTTACTCTTGTGCTTCATAGGAAAGATAGGAGAAATAAATGGTTGCCATGGTAACCGAATTTAAATCTTTTTCTTTTTATTAAATTAAAAATCAATTATTAATTAAACGCCCATTTTTTTTCGGAGAAAACATATCTCTCTCTCACAAAACTATCTTCTCTCTTTCTACGCGTTTTAAATTTTTCTACCTTATCTTCGCATAGGAACAATGTTAATTTCCTATAGGGATTTGTATGTTAATTTCGATTCAAAAGGGGGTCCCCTTTGGAACTTTTTACGCATTTAAAATTTTTTTTTCCAATTCTTATGAAATTTTGTATTTATTTACGATTCTATATTGTGTATAAAATGTCCAAATATGAGATTAAAATTTTGAAAAATAACCATAGTTTATTTCAAGCAATCAACATTTAAAATGCAAGTTTGAAACTAAGGTGCTATGGGAAACTAAATCTATCTCGACACAAAAAATCTGGTGTGACCAGCACAGTGCACAACTTTCTCTTACCGAAGGGTAAGAGAAAGTTGTGTGCTGTGCGCCAGTCACACCAGATTTTTTAAATAATGTAGTCCGTGACCCATGGCTCAGAGAATTTATTTCAATTGAATTGGCCAATCATTTAAAATAAACAGGGGTGTTAATGGCTTTAGATGCCGAAAAAGACCTTAAACAAATTTAAAAAAATAAATTAATAACGTAATTTACCATATTATGACAAAAAATTACTAATGAGGAATTAAAGCAAGTGTAGCCAAGCGTAATTTCATTTATTTCCTTCTCAGAGCTAACGTTTCGGTTCTGTTTAAGACCATCTTCAGATCTATTAACAGAACAATCCATAAAGGACTAAAAATTAACACAAATTCAGGTCTATTCTCTAAAAACAGGCGTTAAAATTTAAAATAAACAAATGGATGTTAAAAAGTAATGTAAAAACAATCAGCGTTAAAAAAATGCTATTCAAAATCACTTCCTTGCCTCAAATAGCTATTTTGTACCAACAAAGCCAAAGCGTTAACATTTAGTAAATAGTGTTAAAAATTAATTTCATGTCTAGGGGTGCCTTGAATATTTTAACGTCGTATTTAAAATAAAAATGGCGTCCTTAACCTAAAAAGTAAGGTTATGATTTTGATAGCTTTGAAATAAAAGCAACATGTTAACGTCGCTCTTAAAACTTTGTTTAGAGAATAGGATTTTTTTAACTCTGATTGTTTTTACATTACTTTTTAACACCCATTTGTTAATTTTAAATTTTAACGTCTGTTTTTAGAGAATAGACCTGATTGAATGAGAAGTGTCATTAACAATATTAATTTCAACTATTCACCTTTACATGTTTTTTCTTTTTATACATTAAATACATGTATATTTTTTTTATATAAAGTAGTAAGGTGATATGTAATTATAAAGGCGAAGACCGCAAATTATTTATCTGTTTATTTATTGGTGAATATTCATTCAATTTGTATTAATTTGTTTGATTTTATGTAAATACTTTATGAATTGTTTTGTTAATAGCTCTGAAGAAGGTCCTAAACAGGAGCAAAACGTCAGCTCTGAGAGGGAAATAAATGAAATTATGCTTAGCTGCACTCTCAATTAAATTCAATTGAGGTTGTCACAACCTTTATAATTTTAGCTGAATTGTATCTGAAGAAGGCCACAGAATGAGTGACCGAAACGTTGTAATTTTTATAAATAATCCACAGTTAAACCGAAATCTAATTCTTTTACTTATACAATCAGCTATAAAAAAAAAAAAAATTAACAATTATACAATTTTTAAAAAACTTGTTAAAGTACTACTTCCGATTGACGTATTTACTCCAAAATTGATACAGATCTATAATTTTAGTGTAATAAAATCACGCATTTATAGAATAGGGGAAATCATTAAGGAATTTTGTTTAATTAATTCATTAGTTTTTTTAATATAAAATTTTTTATTAATATTATTTGTATTGTTTGTTTGGTCCTAGCCACCGAGGAGTGAATCCTCTAAGCGGGTCGTTAATAAATTTATTTTTTTATTAAAATATTATGATAAGTATTTTTTAAAGTGAAACTTTTATTATATCGATACGAATTTTTTGGTTCTTCTATCACCATGTCGCGTTACAAGCCGTGACGCTACAAGTTATGACGTCACAAGCCATGACGACAACAATAGGAAAGTTGAAATTTAATATATATGACGAATTATAAAAAAATAATTATGAGATTTAATTTTTCAATTTTTAAATTGATAAAATATAATTTTTAAAATAATTTAAAATGATTCAAATACTAAATAAATATTTTTCTCAGTTTTTAATTTAACATACGCCAATTGATTTCCCATTATCATTCCCATTTTCCAATTATTAAATTAAGATTAAAAACGCGATTTTAATACCCTTAATTGAATAATTTTCTGAAAATTTTCAGTTAAAAGCCTACGATCCGAAAAAAGTTTCACTTGCATCGTGGTTTCATAAAACCACACAATTTTTTTTTTTTAATTCCGAAAATCAAAAAAAAAAAAAATATTTCTTCCCTTTTTAAGTTTTCTCTAAATAAATAATTTATTAAATATAAACCCCATTTGAAAAGAGAAACATCACAAAGTAAAAATTGATACCGCATTTCATATCACAAAGAGAATAAATAATATCTATTAGGTATATAACGAAATTCAGTATTTTATTTAGTCATAAAGAGAAATTTTACTTTGTTATATCCGATATCAAAAAAGTTTTATTAAAGTGACATTTATTAAAAATAATAAATTCTAAGTATACTTCTTTAAATTCAAAGATGATTTTTGCATTGTTTTGAAATTCTGATTGGCTTCATTGAAATATTCCATCTAAAAAAAAAAAAAAATAAAAAAGGATTGATGTTTCTATTTTAATGGCGAGTATTTTACAAAAGATTCTCATTTCCATAACCTATCTCTGAATCACTCTAATGGGTGATAAATGTAATCTTTATGAGAGTGCATTGACTTAAGATCCTTTTTTTTTATCTCTCACGTAAAAAATTTTATGATGAATGAAAAAATAATATCGTATATTTGATATAAATATAATTTTTTTTTTTTTTTTTTAAGAAATGAACAACTTACTTCCATAATCTCGCACAAAGAGTGACAAATTCCAGACTAAATAACATTTTTTTAAAATCTGGTGTGATTGGTCATACAGCACAGAACTCTAGTTTTGTTCTGTGCTTGTCACATCAGATTTTTTTGTGTCGAGATATATTTCTGTCGATACCAGGTCATTCAATAAGTCCGTAGGATAAGTAAGAAAAAAAAAAGAAAATTTTGACAAAACTCGATTTTATTATTCAACATAGTTGCTTGCCTTCGAGGGCGATACGAGTATAGCGATTTTCCAACTTTTCGATACCACTTTTATAGTACGATTTAGCTTTCTCGTCAAAATAGCCATCAGTTTCAGTTTTAAATTCAGCAATCCACTTCTCTACCATTTGTCTGGATAGAGCAGAGTTCGGATAATGTTTATCAAGCCATTGTTTGGTTTCCACTGTATTTTTTCATCAAAAAGCAATTCTTAATTAAAACTCGAAATTCACTTTTTTCCATTTTTTTTTCCAATAACAAAAGTTGCTTCACATAAAATTCTATAACTCACGAATCAATAGTTAGATTGCTGTCAAATTTATACACGTATCGTTTGAAGGTTAGTACTAAATAAAAATCATATGGAAAAAAATTCTAGTAACGCCATCTATATGTCAACCTACGGACTTATTGGATGACCTGGTATTAGAACTCAAGATTTAAAATTTATAAACATGGGAAAATATTTATACTGTTTTTTGTTACCATAGCAACCATTTCTCCTATCATTCATATAAAGTAGAAGAGTAAAGTGGTCTTCAAACAATTTTGAGGCCAAAATGAGAATATATATTTTAAAGAGCATCTAAATTTATGAATTTTAATCAATATAATTAGAGTAAATTTTGAGAAAATCAAAAAAAAAAAAAAAACTGAAAAAGTACATTAGTAAAACACTAGTACTCTTTGACCTATTTTGTTCAAAAGCTTCGTGTTACCTCCCAGGGAGGTACTTAACTTAAATATAAAATTTCAACCTCATAGCTCTTTTCGTTCTTGAGATATTTTCTACACAGACAGACACACAGACCATGTCGCGAAAACCACTTTTTTGGACTCAGGCCAGGGCCGGATCTAGTGGGGGGGGGGCAGTGGGTGCGTGTGCCCCGGTCGGCAGATATCAGGGGACGGCAATTAAAGAAAAATTTACTAAAAAAAGGTAAAATGATATGAATTTTGTATAGAAAATTTTAAGGAGGGGGGCGGCAAATTAAATTTTGCCCCCCTAAAAAATCTCCTAGTTCCGGCCCTGACTCAGGCGATCTCAAAACGTCTATATCCATCAAAATCTCGACATTGAATTTTTGACATGAATCCAATACTTTCTCTCTATATAATATATTAACATATACATTTAGGTAAGAGAAAGTAATTATAAGGACTTCCTCATTCATTATTTAAAATTTCCATTTCCTCAAAAGTTCCAGTTTAAAAATATATTCCAGTAGATAAATAATGAATGTTTGTTATATTAATTTCAGATTTTCTGTACAAACATTCATTAAAAAAAAAAAAAATATTTAAGCTTAAAAATAAATTTTAATAAAACAAATTATACTTTAGTTAAATATTTTTTATTTATAAAAATACTTAATAGAAGCTTTACAACTTGGCTAATTAATTTGTTTTAATTGAAAAAGTATATGAAATAAGTGTATATATGTTAAAAAAAAAACAAACAAATATTATAGCAGAGAGAGCTGGCTAATCCTTTATTGTGATGATGAAAGGATTCTTTATATAAAACAAAAGCTCACTAATCAAATTAAAAGATTAAATTTTTTCGATGTTATCTTCTAATTTAATGAAACCGTCATGATTATGTGGATAAATAAAAATTTATTTTCACCAGTTTTATAAAATTTATATTGTTGTTTTTTTTTTTTTTTTAATCATCTGAGCCTGGAACAAAAGAGGTCTGATAAAATTTAGAAGAGAAGAAAGAGTTAAAGAGAAGTGAGCTCAAAACAACAGTAGGAGATGACTACTGTATTAACGAGCTATACATTTTGGTTTTAGCAGATAAAACCTTTTTTTTTTATCTTTATTATATAAAAAGTCCATTCCACAGTTTTTTTATCAAATGCAAAATATAAATTCGAAAATTACCTATATTTTATAAAATTCTTCTTTTAATACTTAAAATATTGTATATACTGAAGAAACGATTTAATTTTAAAAAAGTCGAACACACAATAGTGTCTATATGAAGAATGCTTTTTTTGCATTTTCTTACCTAAAATTGATGTCAAAATTTTGATCGAAATACATATTTTGAGGATCACTGAGTCCACAAAGTAGATCTCGCAAAATGGTCTGTTTGTCTGTGATCAAAATAAAGAATCAAGGAATTGTCCTGCAACTCAGTGCTTTCGCATTAAACGATTAAATAAATCAATATACATATTTTATTAGAAAAATAAATAAATATACCTCTCAGAGCCAAAAATGTAACTCGGATTTCCTGTAATGAGCAAAGGCTCCTAAACAGTAAATTAATCAATAATAATATAAAGGAAATGAGCTAAGAGGTTGGAATTTTATATTTAAGTAAGGTATCCCTCTGAGGCGCGAAAATATAACCTTGTACATAAAATCTGTCAAAGAGTACTAGTACTTTACTAATGTACTTTTCAGGGTTTTTTTTTTTTTTTTTTTGATTTTCTCAAAATTCACTTTAACGATTTTCATTAAAATTCGTAAATCAATTATTTTTTAGATGCTTTTTAAAATGTACATTCTCATTTTGCCCTCAAAATTGTGTGAAGCATACTTTATTCTTGTACTTCATAGGAAAGATAGGTGAAATGGTTGTCATGGTAGCAAAATATAAATATTTTTCGATGTTTATAAATTTTATATCTTGAATTCAAATGTTATTTCGACGCAAAAATCTGGTGGGGCAAGCACAGAACACAACTTTCAATTACCTTAGGTAAGAGAATGTTGTATGCTATGCGACCAGTCACACCAGACTTTTTTTATTTACATGTAAAATTTATTTTATTCTAATACCCTACCCTACAACGTTCTCAACTTTTTACTTTCTTTTAATTTTTTGACATTTCCAAAAATCTTTTAAACCTTTTTTAAATTTTGTATATATTTAGGGCAGGGGCGTGTATAAGATTTAATCTATTTATATAATTCTCTATTGTCCGTATGTCTCTCCTTCCAAATATCTCCACAGTCGGAACGAATTTTGAAACAAATTTTTATATGCTCATAGAATACCTTATAATTTGAGACTTTCGCGATTATTCTTATTAGAAATAAATAACGTTTTTTGGTATAAATAGTTAGTATTCTTTGCTTCAAATGAACCTGATAAGGGCTGCAGAATTAATAGCCTATTTTATTTTATTTAACAACATTTTTGTATTAGTCTTTACTAAAATAAACCACGATTTATGCCAAAAATTGTCTTTTATTTCTAAGGACATTATAAAGTAACGGCCTATCGAGCCTGTAAGGTTTCTATAACAAAATAAAAGAGTGGGGGGAAGATACCCGCCGAATGTGGATGGCGCGACTAGTCCTTTTAATTTTTAAACTGTCCCCTAATTAAGAAAATACTGCAAGAAAAGGAGATTTCTTATATATATTTGAAATTCCTCTCACCTAGCCACAATAGGGAAATTCCCTCATACCAATTCAATAAACGACTGGGATTGGAAAGTGGCCAATTCTCAATCTTGTGCTGATGATGGTGGTCAGGTTTTTGTAGAATGGAACCTGGCAATTGTCTGAGATCTTCGGCTGTTTCCCAAATAAATGATCCCCCTTAATAGAACTAGTCTCTCTTTAACAAAGTTATTATATCTTTAGGAATATTCTGTACTCGTTATTAAAATAGGATAAATTGTTAGCAAGCAGAGATAGAAATTTATAATAAAACTACGAGATTCAAGATGTTTCTAAATTTTATTAGGGCATTTTTAGTTGATTAAAATCAGTTACAATAATAATTACTTTAATAATTGATCATTCTTTGTGTATTTTCCACCTTTTTGATATGTAGGTCTCCTTTAATTCACTTCGATCTCTTTAAATGAAAATGTTTTTATATTTATCAATTAAACTATTCAATAAAATAAAATCCCCTTCAATTACACGCGGACCATATCTCACTTCTAAAAATAAACTAAGATTTTTTATAATTGAAATAATAGTATTTGATTCGACATGAAAAATAAAACAGCAAAAATTTTCAGGAATTGCCTTTTACCATATAATATTTCAGCCGGCCTAATGCCTTGCCATCTTCAGTGCAGGATATAGTTCTTTAGCGATCCTTCGTCTGGTGTCTGAAGAGAGGAGGGGAAGACGAGCATTCAAGTTTTCGTTCACGAACATGCATGCAAAAGTTTAAAGACACCAGACGAAGGATCGCCAAAGAACTATATCCTGCACTGAAGATGGCCAGGCGTTAGGCCGGCCGAAATATTTGCAAATTATATGGTATAAGGCGATTCCTGAAAATTTTTGCCGTTTTATTTCTCCCGTCAAATCATCCTCTGAAACCAGCAACAACTCATATTTTTACTTTCTCTTACCTCTATATATATGTTAATACCCTGGGTTATAGAGAGAGAAAGTATTGGATTCATGTCAAAAATTCGATGTCGAGATTTTGATGGATATACACTTTTTGAGTTCCCCTGAATCCAAAAAAGTGGTTTTCCCGACATGGTCTGTCTGTCTGGGTTCAATTTAAAGCATGAAGGAATTGAGCTAGGAAGTTGAAATTTTACATTTAAGTGAGTCACCTCCCGAGACCGTGAAAATAAGCTTTTAATCAAAATCGGCCAAAGAGTACTAGTACTTTACTGATGTACTTTTTCAGTTTTTTTTTTAATTTTCTCTAAATTCGCTCCAACGATTTTTTTTTAAATTCAAAAATCAATTATATTTTAGATTCTCTTTAAAATGTATATTCTCATTTTCTCATTGAAATCTTCTGAAGACCACTTTACTCTTGTACTCCATAGAAAAGATAGGAGAAATGGTTGCCATGGTAACAAAATATAAATATTTTCCCATTCTTATAAATTTTACTTCTTGAAATTCGAATGTACCGTACTGTAGGAAAGAAACTAAATATTGTCGACACAAAATCTGGTGCGACTAGTCACACCAGATTTTATCATATTATTGTATTTGTTCAATTATAATACTTAATAATATCTGCCTTTAACTGCCCTCCAAGGCGACATCTTATTTATTTCGTTTATGTTTAATTATAAAAATTCTTCATTATTGACTCACCCTGTACAATAAATCTATTCCTATGTATTAAAGTAATAGAAATTATCACCGTATGCCTGATAAATAGTATTGCTTCAGGGTGTAGTTTTTTTTTTTTTATTATTATTTAATATCCAATTTCACTTACCGAACGTATTTTCCTTATTTTTGAATTTATTTAACTATTCAATTATTCACTAAATGTATTTCGAAGTTTACTTGTAACAGTATTCAGATGGAATTGAATGAATTATAATAAAAAAAATTTTTTTATACAAAAATTTTTTATTTTATTTGTGACCTAAGCTGAGAAATGTGCGCAAACCAGTCGTCAGTGTTATAATTCCTGAAAAATAAAAAATTTTTGTATAAAAATTTTTTTTTTATTATAATTCATTCAATTCCATCTGAATACTGTTACAAGTAAACTTCGAAATACATTTAGTTAGTTATATAATCTTGTACATCCTCAAAGTCAAATTATTATTATTATTATTATTATTGTTAGGAATTTATAATTAAATTTATTTTACTTTTAAATTGAATCTTATATCATTAATGATCGAATTTCGAAACTTTTTAATAACTCTCAAATGTCTTTCCCAATTAGATTTTCTTTTAGGGATTTCTTTTTTTTTTTTTTTTTTTTTTGTTTAAGTTTTTAAGCCGATTTCGGCTCTTTGGGGAATTTTTTAAAATTTTTTCTGACATATGAACTATTAAGAAAGTAATCAAATAATCACTTGATTAGATTTAAGGATTAATGACTCTGTTTTTTTTTTTTTTAACCGATTTATTTAACAAATTATTTAATATTGTAGGCTAATATTCATTTACATAGTTAGGCCTATTAAATTAAATTGTTTAAGCTGAATCTGATTTTGTGGCATATTAATATTTTATGAATTAGAAAATGTTAAACTATTTGATTACAAATGTCCCAATAATGAATAATAAATTATTTGAATATTTATATACATATGAATATTTTACAAAATACTTATTAGAAATTAATGATAGAACAGAATAAAATTAAACTATAAATATATTAGGTCATATTGTATCTTAATTAAAAAAACTGGTGTGACTGGTCGCACAGCACACAACTTCTGTGCTTGTCACACCAGATTTTTTTGTGTCGACATATATTTAATTTCCGACAGTACGGTACATTTGAGAGATTTGAAAATTATTTAAATATATCATCTTCTTTGCAATCATTAGCGTGAGAACTGACATGTGGTTATTCTGAGCGGGAATAATACTAAGATGGGTTTCCGTTTCCTTTCTCGGGAGGAGGCATCTCAAATAGACTTTGCTAATTTTTTGCCATGAGGAGAATTTGAACTCGAGTTATCTACAACTCATGAATATAAGCTCAACTGCTTTATCCCATCGGCGCGTGACCATTTAAATATAAATAAGTATAAATTATTTTCAATAAATATAATTAATTTCTATTATAACAATAATAATTTGCTTGTAAGCAACACAACTGATCAACTTATTAATTTTTTTTATTAATTCCTGGCACCTACTTTAATTTTATTATTATGGGAGTTTTTAATTATAGACCACATTTTGTAATAATTATTTATTAAAAATATTAATACGTACAACGTTTGATGATTGTGTCTAACTTCATGGGAATGAGTGTAGATAACGCTGAAGTTTTTATCTAATTTCATAGAAATTGCTGTAGATGGCACTGACGTCGTTGTATATAAATGCAAGTAACGGTCCCTTAGAGTTTAGTTCCCTTGGGTTGTAGCAAGTATACAGTACTTGAAATAATAATACAAACCACAAAATCTTTAACAAACTTTAATTTTCATTAAAAATTAACAAAGTCTTTGGAGTAATTAATAAAAAAAATATGAGTTAGTTATTTATTACCTACCTTCGGGTCAACAAACACTAATTTATTCAGAGAGAAATTGCTGTTGATTACAAACACTAAGTTATGTTGTATGTATTTATAATAAAAGAAACATTGTTTATTTACATATCTTACCCTGTTTGGGTTTTGAGTGAAATTAATTTAATTAAAACAAAATTTATCTTTTCAAAACTTTGTGACTTTCTCTCGTTTTCGTTCTGGTTATTTTAATAAATCGCCAAAATAGTTTAATATCACTATAATATTTTTGTAATATATATCTAATGTAATTATATTTGAGTCCAGGGAAATTGAGTAATTTTTCCTGGCCTGCCTAAGGGTAAAATTAATTAATTAAACCGTTGCGTAAACTCGACAGGTTTAATAACATAATTAGAACATGTTTTAATGATAATAAATCAAAAAGAATATATACAGTATGTATATATATTATAATGAAAAAAAAAGATTCATTTTATAGCCCTCACTATTGTTAAAACCATTTGATAAGAGCCCTAAATTCTTTCGATCAAGATATAAAGTAAAAATATGGTGGAAGCCCCTCTTGGGATAAATAATGGGGGACTTCAAGTGTCAAAGTATAGTGTCAGGTCTATAATGCACGCAAAAATGTAATCAAATTTTTAAGAGCTCTTTCTTTAAACAAAAATCATGATTCCATTCAACTGGTATTTAGATAAGACTTATCATTATATGAAAATAGAATCTAGTCTATTTTTAAATTTTGTAATATATCATAGGCCTATATCTATTGAAAAATGTTTTTTTTTTTTTTTTTTTTTTTTTTAAACCTAATTAGGGCACCATTTGCCTATATGTCTCTTAGATAAAGCTCTTATTTCATTATCTAAGATTCAGAAGTTTTTAATCCTTTTTTATTTTCTCTTGTGTCTGTCTGTCTGTCTGTGTGTAGTTATTTTAAGCATGAAGGAATTGAGGTACGAGATTATAATTTTATATTTAAGTTAAGTTCCCTCCCCCTATCTAGACTTGAAGCTTCTCATAATTAAGAAAAGGCTAGAGTCCGCAGCAGGCGGGCCCAAGCCAGCTGGCGGGGAGTCCATGAGGGCCGAAGGCGGGCGTCGCGGCTAGTAAGATTAAAATTTAATAAAAAATAACCATAGTTTATTTCAAGCTCGAAGGCTTCTCATAATTAAGAAAAGGCTAGAGTCCACCGCAGGCGGGTCCAAGCCAGCTGGCGGGGGTCCAGGAGGGCCGAAGGCGGGCTTCGCCGCTAGTAAAATGAAAATTTAATGAAAAAATAACCATAGTTTATTTCAAGCATTCAACATTTAAAACTCAAGTTTGGATCTAAGGTCCTATGGGAAACTAAATATATATCGACACAAAAAACCTGCTGTGCCACACAGGCCAGTCACACCAGATTTTTTATAAAAATAAAAATTTCTTTACTATGATATGTGAAAGAAATTTGATCTGAAAATATATTATAAAAAATAAGAATTTGTATTAATATACAAATGGTAAAGCACGCCTTCGGCTAGGACTAGCAATAGCAAAATTTTCATTTTTTTCATTTTTTTTTTACACACTGGAAGTCAGTGGCTTGCGCTTTAAATATAATAATAATGATGATAATGATGATTAATGAATTATTTAAATGCTCCTAACCCGGAAATATTTGATCGATTTAATATTATTTCTCTATATTTTTTTACTATTTGCCTAATTAGATCTCAAATAGTATCATAAATTATTAAAAACCACCCTATTTATTTCATTTTTTAACAATTACTTCTTAAAAATAGCTTTTTCGAATAATTAATAATTTTATTTATTTTACAGATGCGATGAGGCCTCTCCCCTCCACTGACCAGCATCCCCCTCTCCTCTCCCTCCGCCGTCGCCGCCTAGAGGGCAGCACCGTCACCTTCCAGCAGGTTCCAACGTGGAACTTGACTTGCTCTTTCCTGTGGAGGCCTGCCGAGCCGGGCGGTCCAACAATCAACCTGCGCTGCTGATTTTCATTTATTTAAGAGGTAATTATTCAATTTTTTTCTTTTATCATGATCACTTTCATTATAAAATAGTTTAATTTTAATACTCCCTTTGTTAAATAGCTAGAAACTTAACCCATTTTTCTTAAAAGAGTTTTAATTAGATTGATTGGTTAACATCTCGATTTTCATATTTCTCATTGTTTAATAAACATATTAATATATGAAATAAGTATTTTGTCGTACTTTTTCACGCCCTGTCCCTATATCATTAATTAATAATCGTACAAAAATGATTCAACATTGGATAAGCCAAGAAAATGCTCTCTTTGAACTCGAATAGTTTCGAGACATTTCTGTTTTTATTTATAGTTTCCATCATCAGCATACCATGGCCAGAATTAAATATTATATAAATAACTGATGGGGCACTAAATATCACCGAATCGTTTTGATTTTAGTTGTCGTTACTCGGCCCTTTGTATTTTTTTAAACTAATTAACAAATAATTCTTAAACTTAATAAGAACTGAACGTTTTTTATTAAGAACATAAGATTTAAACTTTCGACCGTTGGTTCTCGTTGAAACATTTTGTAAATTAAAATTAAATATACAAATTAAACACTAGGTTATTTGTTTCAAAGGTTTTATTAATTAAAAAATTAACACTTGATACGTATTTCGACAA
Source organism: Euborellia annulipes (assembly GCA_023213315.1). Classification (NCBI taxonomy): domain Eukaryota; kingdom Metazoa; phylum Arthropoda; class Insecta; order Dermaptera; family Anisolabididae; genus Euborellia; species Euborellia annulipes. The sequence continues at coordinate 134,389 of JAKCPI010005372.1, read as the reverse complement.
TTCCTTGTCATCGTCAGAAGTGATTACATTCTAATATCACTTCTGATGATGACAAGGAATTGTCGTATCAATGTTAATTTTTTAATTAATAAAACCGTTGAAACAAATAACCTAGTGTTTAATTTGTATATTTAATTTTAATTTAATAAGAACATATTTGAATTATAAAATATAAATAATATAAAATTTCATGAGTCTAAAATTTTAGAATAATGCGTACTCACTTCTCCTTCTTCTGATCATTACTCTAGAATTAACACAAAACTTCAATTAACAACTTGTTGTATTTTATACTATTAAAAATACAACATTTCGGTCACTTAATCTGAACTTTCTTCACGTAATATCACTGTCGATTCAACAGATCTTAAAGGTTTTTCATTACTCCTTTGAGAAATCAACATTTCTAATGATATATCCATAGAAAACTTTTGGAGTGACTGAAACTGCAGACTATTAGATTTAATCCATACAAAGTTTCGGTTTCTTCTCTTGCCATCTTCATACCTATATGTTGTATCAGGATTTTTAATTAATTATTATCTTTTAATTGTTTTTTCTTATCATACTAATACGTATGTGAAAACATATTAAAGAGATCGCCAGAGCAAATGTTTTGTTTTAAATAGCATTGACATTATTTCGAATTCATACTCCCATCGTCATTATGATATAAAGCAATTATGTCTAAATTTTTCAATTAAATACATTTGAGTTGCTTTATATCTTAGTGATATTGGAAAAACAAATTTTCCCTGTAAGTTTTTTCTTTTTAACAAGTGAAAACTTGTTTGAATTCTCTCCTGTTTTGCATTCTTTTCTATGTATAAATGAGTTATTCTAAAAACACATATTTTTTAATTCTCTTATTTTTATTCATTATTGCTATAGTAAAAATTTACATAATCATCAGAATAAAATTTTGCTTTGAGCCGAGCTTAAATAATAATCCCTATTTAAAAATTATTATTTTTGGAAAGAAGAAATATCATATGATAAATTACAATATTTTCCAAATGCTTTAAAATAATTATTTATTTATTTTTCAGATATCTCTCCGGCCTTTTGAAGTCAAATTCTTTTTCTTCATTTGTGCCTCTTCAAAAGTGAAGCTTCGAGATCCATCAGCCAGAGATTATTTTGGTGAGTAGAAGAAATTTTTTTAAGTATAGACCTACTATCTGTATCAGCCAAAAGTATCCATTGGCTAGAGATCTGACTCAGTCCTTTTTAGGGCCGTGTGCTTCACTTGGTTGGAGTTTGTTAGCCCTGGCTTTTTTTGTAGTGCAAAAACCCATTTCAGTTTTATTTTTATAGTAAAATATACGACATTTAATCATTTTATTGCTAAAAGAAGTATTCTAGAATTAGATATATTTGTTATTTTACCTTAGATTCTATTTCTTTTAACAATAAAATGATGAAATGTCGTATATTTTATGGGTGGCAGTGCTATTAACCTTCATTCTGATCCGTAACACAATCGTCCAATTATTCTGCGAAATATCGCGACTGGGCCAACCTGCTCCGGTCTCCCCTATCCACTTTTTTGGACTCAGGGGACCTCAAAACATGTATATCCATCAAAATCTTGACATCGAATTTTTGACATAATCGCAATACTTTCTCTCTCTATATATTTCATATATAGGGTAAGAGAAAGTAAAAATTTAATTGATGCTACAGAAGTGAATTTTGAATTAGATTAGAGTTAGCAACCCTCCGAACTCGTGTGAATTAGTTTTTGAACAAAATCGGCCAAAAAGTACTAGTACTTTACTGATCTACTTTTTTAGTTTTTTTCGATTTTATCAAAATTCGCTTCAACGATTTTTTTAAAAATTCATAAATCAACTATTTTTTAGATGCTCTTTAAAATGTATATTCTTATTTTGCCGTTGAAATCTTGTGAAGACCACTTTACTCTTGTTCTTCATAGGAATGATAAGAGAAATGGTTGCCATGGTAACAAAATATAAAAAATATTTTTCTGTTTTTCTATATTTTGGATTCTAATATATCGGCGAAAACTAATCATATCTCGGCACAAAAAATCTGGGGTGACAAGCACATAACACAACTTTTAATTATTTAGACAAGAGACCAAATATCGAGTTTTGCGACCAGTCAACATTAAAGTTTTTCTGATTTAAATTGTTTTATAGATAAACATTTTTTTTGTCAATTGTGCAAGTAAATACTGTAATTTGGCAGATATTCATAAAATATCTCTAAAAATATGACTAATTTAGAGAAAAAAATAAAATATAAAAATTTAATTTTACAAATTGCTCTATGTGCGATTTATATTTGTAAATAATGCTTCAAAGTCCCTTGACCCATGCCATTGAACACATTCTCTAAGTCCAATTATATTTGCAAAAATGCTTCAAAGTCTCTTTATATTTAATACTAGAAGCATAGAAACTTTTTATCTTGAAAATCATCATTCATCAATTTTAAATAGTATTAATATTCTTAAAATTAAATACAAAGTGATATCAAAATTTTCTCATCAATTAATTTCTGAATAAATAGCTTGGAAACAGTAAATCAAAGTTATAATACATTAAATAGACTTAATATTACGGCCACTTCAACCTAACCTAACCTGATATTATTTATTTTATTTATTTTGTTGTCTTTTCGAAATCGCACTGATCCTCATCCTCATCTTCATTTTCATTATCAGGAATAATATCAAAAAATTAAATTTTGACGTCTACGAATTCAGAGAAAATTTTCTCATTTTTCAAAAAAAAAAGATTTTTGTTTATTTAAGGGAAAAAAATATATAGAATATTATTTGGTAAATACCTTTTTATTGTTGTTAAAATCGCACTGGTTAAAACTCAATTAAACGATATTAATTTATTGTTAATTGGAAAATTATATATATATATAACAAAGTTCTTAGAAAAAGAGAGAAAACATTATAGAATTAGCCTAAAACAAGTAAAAAATGAATTATAATATAACTATTGATAATTTTTGTAGGTTATGAAATACTTGTATTAACTTTCAACAAATGGAATATAGTAATAGTGTATTGAATATATAAATTTGAAATAAATAAAATTAATATTTTCTTGAGTTTATATTAAATACCTCTAAACAATAGCGATGCCGGTGTTCATAATTGAAAATACTTAGGGCATAAACGCAACAATATATCTCAAGCGTATAGTTGTTTACGATGTCTTCACTTGACGCATAAATGAAAAATTGTTCTTTTCAAATTAAGTATTACGAAACAACATGTTAAGTACATAAATCATTATTGAGAAATGTAAATCCTGCATTGAAATATTGTAAAAATAATTTTATGCTTTTACATTAAAAATAAATTTTCTTTAGGACATATTTCATCAACAATCTATTAATTAAAGCATTTGAAACAATATTCCATGCTTAACTCAATTTTGAATTTTTTGGCTTTACACACCATTGAATAACAGGGTTCAAATATAGATGCGGTACCTAATAATAATAATAGAATAGAATAGAAATGGAATTTTTCAATTTCATTACATAATTAGACTATTTATTTTTTTAATACATATTTCATTTTTTTTTTCTTTGGTAGAGGAAAACAAAAATTTAACATTAAAATAATGGGTCGTGAATGACTTTTTTTTTGTTAAAAACACTCACACTTTTTTCCCATTCACACTCACATTCACCCACACATGCACACAGTCTTTTCTGAAACTCAGGCCATATAAGACTTTAAACGATAACCGTTATTATGAGAATATATATATTGCGGTCCAGGCATTCTTATTTAACATTTGGTATCCAAATGGCTTAAATAAAATCATCGGACTGCCTGGGATCCGAATCCTCGACCCTTGGTATACAAGCCAGACACGCCAAGCCCGAGGGCTAACTTTTTTAATGTCTTTTTAAAAGCAATAATTCGCAAAAAAGTCATTAACAATGAAATTCGTCTAATTTAATTTTATTTCTTGTATTATTGACAGAGCATTGTTGGCGGTGCTCGCTGGCTTCCCCCACTCCAGCCAGCGCGGCGACCGTCGCCGCCTGAGGCAGCCGCCTGCAGTCAGTAGATAGGCAAGCAGGCGACGCTGCAGCACAAACACCGAATTTTCTCTCTCTCTCTTCGTTAAAACTCTCTCGAAAACATCACCACTAGGTAATTATCATTCACTCATTATATGGTATATTCCGCTTCCAATCTATATAATTGCTTATGATATAGATAATTAATTAATTTAAGAGTTAAAATTGAAAAAAATCGAGTCTGTCCTAAGCATTTAAATATTATTATCAGATTCAATACATGTCTAGATGCCGGAACTCACCCTCTTCTCCCGTTTATTTTTGTTAAAGTGAATAGTTATAAAGAGTACTTTACTGATGTACTTTTTCAGTTTTTTCGATTAAGATAGGAGAAATGGTTACTATGGTAACAAAATATAAATATTTTACCATTTTTTTTTTTTTTTTTTTTTTTTTAACACACTCTTTTCCCGTTCACACTTACAGTCACACACACACATACACACAATCTTTTCGGCAACTAAATAATATTTAAATGTAATATTTCACAAAAAGAAGTCAAATCTCAGCTAAAAACATCAGAGATGCAATGGAGCGCCTCGCATTATTTTTGCCCAGAATCGAGGTGAAATCAAAAAAATGCGCCTCGCTTTTCTGATTTATATAAAAGCGAGGAAATATTTTCACTTAAATAAAACCCCTACAGAATTTTATTTGTTTCATATATCCTTGCTTTTATATAACTCAGAAAAGCGAGGCGCATTTTTTTATTTCACCTCGACTCTGGGCAAAAATAATGCGAGACTCCCTTTTTTGCAACTCTTATGTTTTTGGCTGAGATATATCTATTGCAATAGTATTGAGAATAAAGCCCAGAAGTTAGGCAGCCAAAATGGCAGCTGGTCTGTCTAAGAAATATCTTTTTCAAAGCAGACAATAGGGCGATCGGCCTTTATTACCATAAAAATTTATCTTTTTAATATATTAGTGAACGTGTACCATTTGGGCTGACTAACTGCCGGGCTTTATTCTCAATACTATTGCAATAGATGGTACAATATTTACAAAATACATAATAAAAATTACTTGAATATAAAAACCATTTGCTATAAAATATATACAATGAGTAATCGGGCGTTAATTCAAAAAAAATTTTAATTGTTCTTAATAGACCTACTTTAACATTTCTATAATAACTAGCTGCATAATCAAACTTTGGGGAGGGAACAAAAATATTATGATAAATGAATTCATTGGGTGTTATATTATCAGGTACAAGCCCTCAGGAGAGGAGTTTTTTAAATCTTGAGGAATTTGTAATTTTTTATCTAAAAATAAAATACATAAAGAGAATTATAGTATTTTTTGGTCCACTGGGGGGGGGGGGGACACATACTAATTTGCTTCTGATTCTAGAATGTTTTCAAACTTTTAATAAAAGGAATTAAATTTTTTTTTTCAGATAGTCCTTGAACTTATGAGACAATATTTCTCGGACTCAATCTCCAGATGCTGTATTTTACCTAAACAGGCATCATCATACAGAACGAGACTTATATAAAAAGTTGGAGGGGTTATTATTACTTTATACACGAATGATGAAGGACATTACTCTTCGAGTCAGCTGGTAATTTTTTTTCTTAAATTAATTTTCAATAAAACAAATTTGACTTTCTATTGCCTATATTATATTTTTATTATAGAAAGCATTGCTTTTTTTTTTTTTTTTTTATATAAGCTGAAATAGTTTTTTAGCGAAACTATCCAAAAATGTATTACATTTTATTAATTACTGTCGTTTTCTTTTCTTTCAGTTCCCGGTCTACTTTCATGAGATTGATTTGACTTCTGCCCTCTCTTCTGGAGTAACAAGTGAGCCTCGCTTCTGCTGCAACAATTCTTCTCGAGTAGCAACTGATCTTCTCTTCTAGTCTTTCTACTGAGCTTCTCTTCTCAAGGAACTTGAAGTAAGCCCAGCGATTATATTAAAGGAGACTCAGATTTTTTACAGTTTAACTAGAGTTGAGCTCTTCTTAAATTTTTACAGTCAAAAAGAGTCAAGTGATATTCTTTTAGAAATTGTTAATAACAGCGCTAGTTTGATGTCAAAATTAATATCGATATGATATTTAGGCCAATCTTAAAAATTTGAAAAAATATTATAAACCATATAGTTGGTGATATTTTTTTCAAATTTCTAATAAAGGAACAATATATCATTACAATATTATGTTCTTTAAATTAGATTAACTTGAAACTATGTTCTCTTACTAAATTTTTCCAAAAAAATCACCAAACTTAAGTTGACTGATGACAATTTTAGTTCTTCAACTCAAGTGTATCTGTAATGTAAGATGACAAAAAAAAAACTTAAATTCTTTTTACAACAATAATAATTTACAATCAAAGATAAACTTAAAAAGTTTAATATTTAAAAATAAAATTTTTTTTAGATTTTGATCAATAGTTGAGAATTCGCACATATACACACACACTCACACACATATATTATGTAAGTCATGTGGTTCCCAACTTATTTTCAATTATAAACCGTTATTTATTCATTTTTGTATTCATAAAACGGATAAACGAAAAACGATTAACATTTTCAAAGACAAATTATGATTCTATTACTTTAATAATAAAAATAATTAAGAAATTTTCATTTTTCTTCTGAACGGGAATATCTTTAATTTTTTCATATTTGCACTTGTCCATCGTGATGTTGTAATTTATATTTAAATTACAAAAAAAAAAAAAAAATAAAATAAATAAATAATAAAAATAAATTTAATTTTTATATAAAAAAGAACATCTCGTGGTGCAATTGCAATGCGCGGTGGTTGAGAACCCTGATTTGCAACTTGGTTATTTTCATTTTTTTACTATATTCTTTTATTAAAGTTCATTTATTTTTAATTAGAATTTCATCATTTACCTAAAACTACTAATTTCTCTAAATAAATTATGTAGATTTCTATTTTTTTCCGAATCATTCTTATACCGTGTGATTTTTTTTATATATAAATAAAATAAAAATTGTAATAAATAAAGAAAAAAAAATCAATTTATATATAAAAAAACAAAATTATAGATATTTGAAAATTTTATAAAAATTGATTATAAAATTCAATTTTCAGTTCAAATGAAGTTTAAAGATGAAAATAACTCTCTCAATCCTCTACCTCCCTACCCTTCCTCTCAAACACTCACACACACATAGGTATTTTAGGCCCCAAACTCTCTTCCTCTTTAGGTTAGGTTTCCTTGCTGCCTTGCTGCCTTTCTGCGAGATCACCAAGTCGTCAAGTTATAAGGTGTGTTCTGCCATTCTGGCAAACATTTAGCTAATAGGTAATGAAGAAAGGGTGGGTTTTTAGCTTCAGGGCTTCTCTTTCAGTGTATTCTTCGAGCGATTCGATGGAAATGGAGGATGGAAATGAAACAAGGTATTTACATGCCCTCTCTATAGGAGTAGGAATGGACATAAGGCCCATTTAGATTTTTTAATTCTTTATTTACAAACTAAAAATTATATTTTGAATCAAATATTCAAATTAAAGAAATTTCATCAAAAAAGTTAAACAAATTAATTAATTGAAGCAGCCATTTTTAAACTACACATACACATAATAAAGCTTATAATATCAATATAAACACAAAAACCAAAACTAAACAATTTTGCTACAAAATTTTATTAATTGGCTGCAAATATTTTTACCAATCTGAGTCTCCTCTTTATTTTTAATAAGCAGATCATGTCATCGATGATGAAGGGGACGGTTTCTATAAATTTAAATGTTTAATTTTCAAAATTTGTTTTTAGACTTGTTAAAATTTGTTTTTGTCAATTTTTAATTTCGAAGGTTTTTTTTTCAACTCCTAAATCCCCTCAGATCCGCTTATTTTTATTATTTTTATTATTGCTTGCGAAAAACGAGTAAAGCCAAGAAGTCTAAAAAAAAATGGGAGTTTCAAATGCTTAAAAGATTACAAATTTAGAGATTCAGTACAAAAAATAATTTAATTTTATTTTATTTAAATTTAATAAAATTAATATTTTTTATTTTGTTTGAAAAATTTCTTCGAAAGTAGCTATCTTGTAAATGTAAAATGTTCAATTTTATAATTAATTAAGAATTTGATTTATATATAATAACTCCATTGTCTCTTTACTCTTCTTCCGCAAGCAATAGTTATATATAAGTAAAAATTGTAAAAAGCAAAATAAAAATTAAATTTATAGTTATCATATTTTTTACATTTTAAGTGCTTAAATGGTTTATTTGAATTATATATACAGTCAGTCCTTGACTTAAGTGACTGCTAATTAAAATTTTATAATTTTTCTTAGTATAAAATTTATTTAATAATTGTTTCATAATTTTTTTGAAGTATTTTAGGCACTTCTTCATCAGCAGTTCACATTCAAATGCCATATACAAGTTAATTTGCAATTCTTTATATAGTGACCTGAGTGTGAATCATTAAAAGAAGTCCCGACAAGTCCTTCTAAATTATTTGGAACTTTATTAGATAAAAGAAAACTCACAAAAGTTATAAAATTTTAATAAGCAACTTATTCAATTTATTATCAGCATTTATTTGATATATTTTGAAATTTTTTAAAAATTTTTATTTATTTACCTCACCCCTTAATCCTTGGTTTAAGGTTGAGTCGAATTCACAAAAATATTTTAAGAATTTCTATTTAAGAACAAATACAAAAGATTTTTCTCATCATACAAACCAAATTTTATTTTTTCTCTATTTATTGAAACTTTAAAATGTCAATGGATTTACTGTATTTTTTTATTCTGCTTTATTTATTTCAATTGTTGTTAGAATTAAGGGACATTATTTTTTTGTAAATATTTTTTGTAAACTTGAGCTCTCTCGGATTTCCGTTCGCTAGAAAATCAGCATGCAATCAAAACTCACTGTTTACCCCCGTTAGACGTTAGGCAGTCTAGAGTTTGGAAGGAAGAGACGAGTTCTTGTTTTTTATTTTTTTTTTTTATTTTTGATATAACTCAAAAACCGAAACTTGTCATGTTTCATTGGATTCTTGATTCTGATCACATTGATTTCGAACAGCAAGTGAATATAAAGATTCTCTTGTGGAGAGTAATAACAACCTTTCGATAAATGATTAATAGATTTAGGCAGGTATTTCATCATCAGTACTCAGTTCAGTTCGGATCCTTGTGTTAAGATGATAAGTCCAATGAAAATACAACAAGTTTCTTCTATTCGGACAAAATTAATTAGGCCTTAGGCCTATGAAAGTTCTCTTCGGCCAAAATTAAATGCATGTCTTTCGATTTTTATTATATTAGGGAATGATAGAGGTGAGGGGGATCACTCTCCCCGGGCGCAATAATATTTAAATATAGGTCCCTTTAGCTTAGCTTCACTTAAACAACAATGATATTTGAATTTGGGAGAGTGGTCACACTTAATGAATATGCAATTTTTGCACTTCTAAAGCTTTTTTTAAGATCTTTATGATCTTTCTTTTCTGATTTTTATGCATTTTATGCGAAGAATAAAAAGGAAGAATTGTGAGTGAAGTACGAACATTCATTCTTCGAAGACTATGAAGACCAAGAATACTGTACATATCAACAAAGGCAATACTTTATGAAGAAGACGCCTCCACGCCTCAACCTCTTCAAAAGAAGCTTAAATGTGTGAATTTGTGTTGTGTATTTAAAATAATATTTTTTTATGTAAAAACTATGTATAAACTATTAAAAAAAATAAATGTTTCCCATTTTATTTTTCAGCCGAGGATGTCAACTTGTATTCATAATTAATTCATCAAAAGAGAATTAATTTTGAATATGAGTTTTTTATTTAACATTTTGAGATTTTTTTGTTTAGATAGTAAGCGAGCGATAGCAGAAACCAACACCTGAATGGATTTCTTCAAATGAATTTTGCCAACTTATTATGGTGCATCTTTATGAAAATGTAATTATCTTTTTCTTATTTTTAATAGTATAGTCCTTGATATTGAATTTTTTTTTTTTTTAGAAAAAAAAAAAAATTCACACTTTTTTCTCATTTTCACTCACACTAACACACATATTCACACACAGTAGCGTATCCACGTGGAGGCGAAGGAGGGCCCTCGCCCCCTCGGTACAAGGCGATTCAAGCTTTTGGCGCCCCTCGCGCATCCCCTTTTTCGGTAAAATCTCCGGCTTTTTTTTTGTAATTTCAAAATAAATTCATTTTATATTACAAAACCGGAGAAAAATTACAAAAAAAAGCCCGAAACAGCTCGAATACTAAAAAAAAAAAAGGTCGAACGAAAAACGGCGCCCCAGTTGAGCTTCGCCCCCTCCGCCCTCTACGCTACGCCGCTGATTCTATGTTATTAATATTTTTCCAAATATCCTCTTCAGTTTTATTTTTATTCGTTTTTGCCCGGTCCTCCTGGACCATTTATTATATGGTGAATATATTAACTAAATTTTTAATCATCCTATACACATTCAAAATGCCATTTTATACTAATTTCGTTTGATGATCACATCTTAATTTTTCTCTGCTCTTTTTTTTACCTATACCCCTAATTCGATGAAAAAGCTTTTATTCGTTTTTTTAACTTAATTAGAATTCTCAACATTTGTTTCATTATCTTATATTTTACTTAAGAAATGTTCTTTGATGTTTCTTCCTATTTTAAGTCTAATTATCTCCTTAATTCAAATATTTGAATCATGAATTACCGATCGTCTTTTGAAAGTCGAATATGTCAAAGAAGACCAAAAGTTTTTAATGACTAAATAATTATAGATTTTATTTTTTCTTTTTACTATGACATTAGACAAGTATAAGAAATTGCAGTATGAATTAAAACTAATAAGAAATATTTAATTATTTTGAACCTGTAGGGGTGGAGATGCATACTATTTTACTTTATCTTACCTCTATATATGTTAATATATAGAGAGAGAAAGTATTGGATTCATGTCAAAAATTCGATGTCGAGATTTTTATGGATATACACGTTTTGAGGTCCCCTGAATCCAAAAATTGGTTTTCGCGACATGGTCTGTCTGTGTGTTTTGACAGTCTGTGAACAAGATATCTTAAGAGCGAACGCTAGGAGATTCAAATTTTATATTTAAGTAACGTACCCCCTGGGGCGTGACACAATGCTTTGAACAAAATCGGCCAAAGAGTACTAGCATGGGCGTCCGCAGGGGGGGGGGGGCAACCAGGCACTTGCCCCCCCCCCCCCTGGAAAATTAAAATGTTACAAAAAAATGTATAAAACGAAAAAAAAATACAAAAAAACCTTTCTCAGTATACATCCACCTTGCCGCGGTGAGAAAGCTTTATATACTAAAAGATGTATAACATTATTAATATCAAAGTACGTTTTTTTTTAACTTATCTGGAAGTGACATGCCCCCCCCTGCAAAAAATCCTGCGGACTCCCTTGAGTACTAGTACTTTACTAATTTTTCAGTTTTTTTCGATTTTCTCAAAATTCGCTCCAATGATTTTGTTTAAAATTCAAAAATCAATTATTTTTTAGATGCTCTTTCAAATGTATATTCTCGTTTTGCCCTCAAAATTGTTTGAAGCACACTTTACTCTTGTACTTCATAGGAAAGATAGGAAATAGGTTGCCATGGTAACAAAATATAAATATTTTCCCATGTTTATAAATTTTATATCTTGAATTCAAATGTACCGTACTGTCGGAAACTAAATTATGTCGACCCAAAAAATCTGCTGTGACAAGCACAGAAGTTGTGTGCAGTGCGACCAGTCACACCAGATTTTTTAATTAAGATACAATATGACCTAATATATTTATAGTTTAATTTTATTCTGTTCTATCATTAATTTATAATAAGTATTTTGTATCAAATCTGGTGTGACAAGCACAGAACAACTTTCGATTTCCGAGGCTAAGAGAAAGTTGTGTGCTATGCGGCCAGTCACACCAGATTTTATCAAATATATCCTCCATAAATTTTCAAATATTAAAAAAATTTTTTAGCTTTTTCTCCGCGCAAAAAGGCATATCCTTGAAACTAAATAAATATTTCATCCTAAACATTAACCGATATTATGTTTTCTCTACAAATAAATTGTAAACGTATAATTGAAAATTGACCTAAATTTCATTAATTTGAGAATGATAGAATTTTACTAAAACTCTTATCATTTGTTGAAATAGCAGAAATCACAAGGGTGAAAAATAAAAATAGGGTTGCCTTCTCAGTTTACGAATTTTGAATGATATAGAATTTAACTCTCTTGAATTCAATTACCAAAAGCACAATTGTTAAATTTTTCCGAAAATAAATTACACTAAAAGAAAGACCATTAGTAAATTCAACAAACACTATGAGATGTCGGAGTCACATAAACCCAATCGATATTATTTTGATATATAATTTCAATTGACGGACTGGTGTAGCGGGCTAGGGTGTTGGCCTCTACAAAGAAGATTCGTGTTTAAATCTTGGGCGTGCCGGATTTTTTCATTAAATAAAAATATTGGAATACTGAGATAATCCCCCCCCTCAAACTAGGACATCCGGTTCGATCTAGAACTAAGGATTAGTTAGAGATAGGAAACGATGTAAATGCCGGTAGATGGATGGCTACGGCCAGAGGCCGGTTGGGTTTGAGGTGTGTGTCTTCGTGCACCTAGGTTAAATAAATGGGGATCCCGATAGTAATTTTAAATAATAATTCAAATGTACCAGTTAATTTTGATAATATATATATATAGAAGTCTTAATACGAGTATACACTTAAAACATCCTGTAATAATAATTTATGAGATTTTCTATTATTATTATTTTGTAAACATTGTTCGGTGATTATTTCTATTTCAAGATACTCATTTGAATGAATTCATTAAATGAAATCAGGTAAAATTTGCATAACTACGGTGTCCACTCGTTAAACCGACATTAATTAGTAGCACGATAATTAGGATTCTTAAACAGAATGTTCATCAATCATTAGCATTTATACTCCGATCATTAACAAGTAAATACATTTACCATTTAACATAAATTATAATATATTAATTTGTTAATTATCAATCTAAGGAAAATTTTTTTTCTTATTAAAAAAAAAAAAAATCAAAGTTTATAGTTTCTTATTTTTTAATGAAAGCTTAAAAATTATTTTTCTTAAGATAATTTGTTTATTTTTTTTTTTTAATATTCTTTTAATAGCGCATAAAAATATTATATTATATTATTAAAAAAAAAAATATTCAAATTTCTTATTAAAAAAAAAATCATATAGATAAAAATTAGTAATTTTATAATTTTTGAGATTTATCTTATACTAGTGAGCCAATTTTGATTATATTAAAATAATTTCCGTACCAAAACAAAGAACGGGTTCGCATCCCGTCCCAGGCGAGAAATATATTTCAATTGAATTAGATACCATCATGGAACATAAAATAAATTAAAATTAATTTAAACAGTACAATAAAATATATAAACTTTAGATTAGAATACTGAAGGCTCAACAGACAGGAAATTAAATATAACTATAATATAAAATTTAAATTAATTAAATTTAAATTAAATATAATTATAATATTTATTTTTTAACGAATTTTTTTACTATAATCTTCTTATGATTTGACATTTAATTGAATGATCATAGATGCTGATAAAATGAGGGAAATTCCATTATTTAATTAAAAATTAGAAATTTTTTTTTTGATTTTGTCAAGGTCCATATGAATGCCATTTTGGCACCTGCTCAATTTTATTTTAAATGAGAGAACAAGTATATTTACTTTCTCTTACTATGTGTGTTATATATACGTATACAGGGGCGTATTTATGGGGGGCGAGGGCCCCCCCCCCCCCCGAAATTTCCCAAACACATATACATATATAGGGATATACAGACATCAGCGCAACAAATTTTTCCGCAGGATGGACAACTTTGGTTCCGCAATAGAAAAAATGTTCCGCAAAAAATTTCGTGTGAAAAAATATAGTTTCTTAAAAAAAAAAAATTTCCGCACAAAAATTTTTGAGTTCGGGCCCCCCCCCCCGAAAAAAATTTCTATATACGCCCCTGTACGTATATATGGCCCCTGTTACGCATTAGTGTGTCAAGCGCCAATGTTAAATCCCTATAGGGATTTACACGTAAATTCTGATTAAAACGGGACCCTTTGGAACTTTTTATATAATTAAAAAATTTTTCCCAATTCTTATTAAATTTTATATTGTGAATAAAATATCCACTTATGAGATTAAAATTTTGAAAAATAACCCTAGTTTATTTCAAACAGTCATTTAAAATACAATTTGAAATTGAGAATCTTTTTATTATCTTGAAACGCAAGTGGTCAAGTTTGGACCTAAAGTGCTATGGGAAACTAAATATATCTCAACCCAAAAAAATCTGCTGTGACAGCACAGTACACAAATTTCGATTACCCAAGCTAAGAGAAAGTTGTGCGCTGTGCATTAAGTCACACCTTTAAAAATATTTAATTTTTTAAATAAATTCATTTAAACTCAGAAAATGATTTGGATATAAATTGAAGTCTAGTATATAAAATTGATTAATTTTATTTATTGATGATAAATTAATGACAGAAACCACGCATGTGCAATGGTTTAAATTCCAAAAAATATATTAATGAAACAACTCAAGGTACATTTCTTATTTACAATAATAAAATTCCATATAATTAAAAATTCAATACTGATGACTAAATTAAATTTTTTCTTTTTGCGTTTAAAAAAAAAAAAAAAAGTTTTCTTAACTAAGACTTGATTTTCTGACTATCACATAATTTACATAATCCCTAGGAATAGGGATATTAAGGCAGTCCAGGAGGGCGTGGGATCCCCTAGTGAAAGCGGCTTGTAATTTAATTAATAGGCAACACCTGAGGGGGGCGTACTCTACTTATACCCTAATGATCGTACCTCATTTTATTTTTATTTCAAAACCTTTGCTTAAGTTTTTTTTTAAGGGTGTTTAACATGTCATAAAAGAATTAGAACCAAGTTGTTGCCTCTCGAGGGGCCATCCAATATTCGATCCTGTTAAGGATAAGATTCGAAAGGAGATTACAAGCCCCTTTTCGGGACGTCTTGCATGTGTCGTTATTATTTAAATAATCTCCGATAGTGAAGATAAAGTTTCATTTTGTTTACTAATTAAGAAAATAAAGTCATCTTTCTATTAAGCATTCAATTAGGAGCTTATATGAGTTTATTTTATAATAAAATACAACGAGATTTTCCTATAACAGGCAGAATGCTTTATTTGAAGTTCGTCTTTTTTTAAAAAGACCACCGATATCTTGATATCATTTTTAATTTCTCTGAATCTGATATCAATATTTATTGTTACTCGTTAGAAACAGAATATTTTTTGTTGTGTTGCCGTATAAAATTTTATATTAAACCGTTCGGCTGGCAACTTGTCTATACAAATAAAACAATAAGTACAGTGAGCGCCAAAATTAACCACCACTCATGGCGTTTGCTATTTGTGATTTGATTATTACATTATTTAATTTTCTCTTGCCTTTATATGTAATAAATAATGATCATGTCAAAATTTGTTGTCGAGATTTTGATGGATATACACGTTTTGAGGTCCCCTGAGTCCAAAAAAGTGATTTTCACAAATTGTTCTGTGTGGGGTGTGTAACTATTTTAAGCATGAAGTAAATGAATAAGGTTTAAATTTTATATTCAAGTTTGGTACCCTCCTGGGCAGTTAAAATTGGGATAGGTGAAAAGGTGAAGAAATTCTGCAGCTAGTTGTATTTCATTATTTTATTCCCACCAAGTTGATGTCTCGATCCCGGTTGGGATCATCCTCAGAACTAATGTGTACATAACAAGAGACGAAACAAAGATTAGTATCGGGAAAAAAAAAACATTATCAATCATTATAAATTTTTTCATCTTAGAGTACATAATATCTTAGAAACGAAAAATTGTTGCCATGGTAACAAAATGTAAATATTTTCCCATTTTGATTAAAATCCATAAATAAACTATTTTTTAGAAGCCCTTTAAAAAATATATCATTAAAATTTTTCGTGAAAATTGTTTTAAGTACACTTTACTGATGTGGTATTTCAGATTTTTCAAATTCATTTTCCGGCTCTTCCAACTATAGAGTCAATGTTAAATCCCTATGGGGATTTGCTTGTTAATTTCGATTCATAAGGGGGTTCCTTTTAGAACTTTTTACATATTTAAAAAAAAAATTTCCAATTATATAATATAATTTTGTATTTATTTAGGATTCTCTATTCTGTTTAAAATAACCAAATATGAGATTAAAATTTTGAAAACCCATAACCATAGTCAACATTTTAAATTTAAATACTTAAATTGGAAAATTTCGATTAATATTTTTTCATATTTAAAAACAAACAATGAAATAATTACATGTAAAAAATGCATGATTTTGTCACTCACTGTACATAGACAGAAACGAAATTTCCATTTTGTTTATACAATGTAGCAATGAGAAAAAATTCCTTTATTTCTGTCCTTACCATATTTTTAGAATTATTTATTTATTTATTTGTTCTTTTTTTGTTGATTAACAAAAAAGTTTTTTGATTAAAAATGTAGTTTTAATATCACTGGAACATAATTTTTTTTCCCCTTTCTATATGATCATGTATTATTATTTTACATGCAAACGAGATAAAACATTAACTATGATAATATTTTTATTTCAACACAATCGAAATTGATGAAACTAAAATAATAATATTCTGAATGAAAAATTATCTCAAAGAAAATAGTTTTCAACTTAAATAATGTATACGCGCGTATAATGCGTCTCAAATTTAATTGTGAGTTTTATGTTTATAAATATAAGATTTATTGTTATATATGAATTTTATATAGTCTATTTATTCTATTTATCGTTTAATACTAAACAAGCTACTCTAAAATTCATTTTATTAAAAAAAAATTAAATAAGTTTTTTATTTTCAAATGGAAACTTGATATCTCTGGAATATATTCAAAAAATTTGAAATTAAAAATAAATGTTTTATTAATGTTTGCTTGTAATTTTAATAACAATTAAGTAGATTTACATATCAGCTCTATGTTTAGGTCATCATTTATTGCGATTTATTTATGCATGATGCTTGCTTGCATGCTTTATAAATAATATCACACACACACACATACATACAGACACACACGCAAATATGTATATCTAAAAAATAGAGATCTATTAAGATTTTACAGACTTTTTTAAATTAATTTATAACCAACGCTTGAAAATATTATATATTATATTCATATTCGTTCTGAAATATTATCCAATTTAATTGAAATGTAGTTTTTTTATTCTAATTTTCGAACTTGTAATAGTCAGTCAACAAGAAATAAATAAATTTTCCACTCAACGTTTCAAACTCTGAGCTTTTTGTCAGGAATGTCAAAAGAAAATCAAAGATAATATGGCAGATATAATAATTTTCTTGACAATTCTGTCGAGATATATTTAGTTTCCCATAGCACCTTAGTTCCAAACTTGACCACTTTGGTTTTAAACATTGACTGCTTGAAATAAACTATGGTTATTTTTCAAAATTTTAATCTCGAATATGAATCTTTTCTACACAATATAGAATCCTAAATAAATATAAAATTTCATAAGAATTGGAAAACAAATTTTTAAATGTGTAAAATGTTCCAAAGGGGACCCCCTTTTGAATCGAAATTTACATACAAATCCCTATAGAAAATTAACATTGGCTCTATGGAAGGAAGAGCCGAAAAATCTGAAATACATCAGTAAATTGTGTACTATACTAGGTATGATATACTTTTTAAAGAGCATCTAAAAAATAGTTGATTTATTAAAATGGAAAACAATTTATATTCTGTTACCATGGCAACCATTTCTCATATCGTTTTCCTATGAAGTTCAAAAGTAAAGTGTGCTTCAAAAGATTTGAAGGGCAAATGAGAATATAGATTTTAAAGAGCAACTAAAGAATAATTGATTTTATTCAAAATAGAGCAAATTAAAAAAAAAAAAAAGTACATCAGTAAAGTACTTGTACCTTTTGGCCGATTTTGTTCAAAAGTTTATTTTCACGCCTCAGGGGGTGCCTAACTTAAAAATAAAATTTCAACCTAGTAGCTCATTTCCTTCTACCCTTAAACCATCATCACACACAGACAGACGGACCAATTTCCGAAAACCACTTTTTTGAACTCGAAGGACCTCAAAATCTTTACATATACTTTTTGACATGTTCGCAATACTTTCTCTCTATATATTATTTTATATAGGCATATATATAGAAAAGAGAAAGTAAAAATTAAGGAGGATATTATTCCGAATTAAATAATAAATTTTAGAATTCAAAACTATATATTGATTTACAATCGATGCTTCTATCCAGTAGCGTAGCCAGGATTTCTGCTTGGGGGGGGGGGGCAAAAGTTTTTGAACCCCCCCCCCCCTTTTCCAATAAACTTAAAGTGGAGAAATTTTTTTTAGATAATATAATAATTATAAATAAAAAACAAATAAAAAAAAAATTTTTTTTTCTTGAAATAAAAAATAATTTTAATATAAAATTCGTAAATATTAGAGATTTTTTCAATTATTTATAAGTTTTTTTTTAGATTTTAGAATTTAGGAGAGTTAATAAAATAATTATTTAAAAAAAAAAATCATTAGGGAAAACAATAGGTATTTTTTTGTTTTGGAGAAGGCTTTGGGGGGGGGGGGAGGGGCCCGGCCCCCTCGGCCCCCCTGAATACGCCACTGCTTCAATCCCCTTTTAGAACCATCTTCTGGTTTAAAAAATAATAATTAACATTATTTCAGCAACTCAAGAACATAGAGTCTAAAAGTCATTTAGATATATAATATAGATTTATATTATGTATTCTTAAAATTAAGCTTATACCGTTGGGTCTAGTTGAAACATAAGGAATAGGTAAAATTAATTAATTATTTTAATTTGCATGTGTTTTTTTTATCCAACCATATATCAAATTTTGTGTATCTCTTTCTCTCTCTTTTTGACTTCACAACGGCAGTATTTGTATTACTAGTGTTTTTGATTAATTTTACTTAATTTTACCTTGTATTATTCTCGCTATTTAAGTAAAATTTTTTCTGGGGATTTATAAACACAATTTTAGAGTATTCTCATTAGGGGAAAAAAAAACAATCAAAACAAAACATTAGAATAACATTTATATTTCGAATTGATATCTTTAGTAATTTGCATTCATTTTATAAAAGGATATCAGATATTCTACCAACCTACCAATTTAATATCAATTTATTAAAAACCCATTTTAAAGACCACAACACAAAACGTGCTTATTTAAGAGAATTTCCTAAAATCGAATTTGTTACGACTATATAGCAAAAAAAAAATTGTCTGATTAATATTTTTTTGTGAAATATACTTTTTACTTATAAAATAAAAAAAATACTTTGGTTATTGGAGCTTAGAAAAAAAAATAACTAATTTAAAGTGAGTTTAAAAAAACAATACGATGTAAAAATTTATAAACATAGCTAATAAAAAATTGATCGTGAAATTAGAATTAAAATTTCTAAAACTAATTAAAAAGTCATTAAATTAAACTTAGGCCATGGATTAGAATTTTAAAAGGCTAATTTACATATATTTATTAGTTAAATTTTTTTTTTTTTTAAGTTTAACCAACGATAATTGGGAATTTTTTAATGAAAAAATAAAACATCTTTTTATTTTGAGTAGAGAGGGAATCGGACTCGTGTAGATCACAGCCTCATAAAGTTTGGCACCCCCGGCTTTAGAGCTTATTTAACTGAGTTTGACGACAGGGGAGAATGGCTTTTAAGGTTCATGAACAAAATTAATATGTTGGAACGAAGAACTAAGATTTGTTCCTCCAAACGATTAAAGAGAAATCATTTCTTCATTTGGCCCTTTTAATTTGGATTAAAGAAAAAAAAAAAACAATTGTTCAATATAATAAAACTGTTAGGCCTACAAAATAAAATTAGAAACTCTTTATCCGGAAAATACCCTTTACGGTCAATTGCGATAAAATTCTCGGCCAGTGTTTTTTAACATATGGGCCGGGAAATTAACAAAAAGACAATCATCAACAAATTCATACATAGTGATTGAAAGCACATTAAGAAAACATTTAGAGAAAAAAAGGCAACAATATATATGTAGATTATTAAGGGTCGGCAACCTTTGTGATAGCTACATTTTTATCCGAACCGCTTTTTCAATTCTATATTTACTTTCTATATATATATATATATATATATATATATAAACACTTTATATATATAGACCAGTGGTTTCCAAACTTTGTGTTATCGCGCCTCTCTTAAAAATATTTAATCGAATAATGCCCCCCCCCCCCCCCATTTTATAAAATAATACAAATACAAAAATTTTTATTACAAAAAAAAAAATGTATTAATACAAACTATTATATTATTTATTATTTTATCTATAAGATTTTAGCAATATTTTAGAAAATTGCTCGCTATGGCTAATATTCGCGCCTCCCATAAGACTACGAGATTGAAATTTTATATTTAAGTTAGATACCATCCGGGACAGTTAAAATAAGCTTTTGAAGAAAAAAAGTACTTTAGTGAAGTACTTTTTCAGATTTTTTTTTTCCATTTTTTTCAAAATTCGCTCCAACGATTTTAATTAAAATTCAAAATTCAATTATTTTTTTAGATTCTCTTTAAAATGTATATTCTCATTTTGACCTTGAATTCATATGAAGACCACTTTACTCTTGTACTTCATAGGACAAAGATAAACGAAATGGTTGCCATGGTAAAAGAATATGTTTTCCCATTTTCATTAAAATTCATAAATTAACTATTTTTTAGATTCTTTTTAAAAAGTATATCAGTAAAATTTTTCGTGAAAATATATAATATACTTTACTGATGTAGTATTTCAAATATTTTTAATTTACTTTTCGGATCTTCCTTCCATAGAGCCTATGTTAAATTCCTATGGAAATTTGTATGTAAATTTCGATTCAAAAGGGGGTCCTCTTTTTTAGACAATTAAAAAAATATTTTCCAATTCTTAAGAAATTTGTACTTAATTAGGATTTTCTATTATGAATAAATTATTCAAATATGAGATTAAAATTTTGAAAAATAACCATAGTTTATTTCAAGCAGTCAACATTTAAAATACTATATTGAAATACACAGAGCCTATGCAAATTTTTACTTATGAAACTCAAGTGGTCAAGTTTGGAACTAAGGTGCTATGGGAAACTAAAGATATCCCGACAAAAAAAATCTGGTTTGACACCACTGTAAGAGATTTTTTAATTTGTGCATACAATTCAAAAAAGTTTCACACACCGAACAAAATGACTTAGCGGGTTGCCGACCTCTTATGTTGCCCAATATTTCCGACAGTTTATAATTTTAGAGCTTTTAAATATTACACCAAGAGAAGATAAATTTAACTATTATATTGAAATACATAAGCGAATATATTTTTTCACTAAAAATATTAAATTTATATAAATTTTTTTTTTCTAAACTCTATTTTTATTAAAACTAATGTTTGACCATTCATTTTGATTTAAAAATATATGCGTGTATATATATATATATATATATATATATATATATATCGTGTGTTATATTTCGAATAAATCTTCCAATTATTTTCAAACTAAGGTCCGTTTAGTTGATTATTTAATGGAAGATTAATTTGGGCTTTAGCCTTTTTATTTTATTTATTTATTTTTGTTAAGAATTCGCTTTCCTAAGCAAAAAGAATGTTTCGGACAAATAACTCACCTCTTACGTGTCACTCAACTCACCACGTCACCCTTTTGGATTTCACCCTGCCACCACACCACTCCAATTAACCCAAATGCCCTTCTGAATGGGCCACTAATTTTTTAACAACAGCCTACAATTCAATTAGCTGATGTCTCTAGATCTCGAGATGTTGCTTCTTACCAAAAAAGGGATAGTAAATTGGGTTAAAACAAAAACAAAAAAAAAATACATTTTTTTTTCTATTATTATGGTAATGGATAATAAATTGTATTTTTGTAAATAGTTGCAAAATAAAGAGAGAGGGAAAAAAACAACTTTTCAAAAACCATTCAAATCAAAACTTTTTTGTTGACTCCATTTAATCATACATATTAGTTTTAAAGTTTCATGTATTATACAGAGTTAATAAAACAAAATTAAAGTAATTGCATTCTCTCTAAAAAAAAAAAATCATTCTCTCTCGGGATATTACAAAAATTTTTAAATTAGTTCACAATCTATATTTTAATGTGAAAAGAAAAAAATGAAAACGAAATTACAATCAAGTGTTAAAAATACTACAATATTTACTATTTCTTTAAATTTTGTAAATCTGCAATTAATTCATTTAATTTAAAAATAAGAGTGAAGTGTTCTTCAAAACATATCAAAGGCAAAATGAGAATATACATTTTAAAGAGCATCTAAAAAATAATTGATTTTTGAATTTTTATCAACATTTTGAGAAAATCGAAAAAATAACTGAAAAAGCACATCAGAAAGTATATTAGTACTTTTTGGCCGATTTTGTTTAAAAGTTTATTTTCATGCCTAAATAAAATATAAAATTTCAAGCTTCTAGCTCTTTTCCTTGAGATATTTTGTTCACAGACAGACAGACAAACTGACACATGGGCGTAGCCAGACATCTTGTTAGGGTGGAGCCAACCCCTCGTTAGAGCGAGGGGGGTTTGCAATTAATATATACATAGATTATTAATTATTTATTTAAATAAAAAAAAATTAAATTAATGTAGTGGATTGCGGCGTTAAAAAAATTCCCAGTGGGAAATATATATATATATATATTATATTTGTTTTTTTTTATTTTTAGGGCAAGCCGGGGGGGCAAGGCCCCTCCCTGCCTCCCTCTGGCTACGCCCATGAACTGACACACAGCCAGACCATGTTGCGAAAACCATTTGGCATCCCCAGATGAACGACTAGTTTTTAACAAATGGGATTAAAATTATAGATCCTATGACTGTTAAAATACTAAGATAGTGAAAATAAAAAAAAATTGTTTTAAATAATTTCCGAGATATATATATTTGAATAGGATATTAATATTTAATTGGACCTTGCTACGCATTAGTGTGTCAAGCGCCAGCTACCGAGTTTTGGGAAAATTCACATTAAAGTTTTTTGTTTACATTGGATTATATAGAATTTTTTTTTTTTTTGTCAATTGTCCAAGTAACATTAAATATACATTTTTTTAGGACATATTTCATAAAAAATACTATTAATTATATAGCATTTGAAACAATATTCCGTGATTAACTCCATATTTAATTTTTTTGGCGCTTGACACACTATTGCATAACAGGGTCCGATTAATACCTCGATTATAAAATGTGTTATTTTGTTGAGGGTCAAACGCTTCATTACACCCTGTGATCGAACGCAGAATGTCCCGGAAAGGCTGGAGATCCTGGGTTCGATTTCCGGGAGCCATGTGACGTTTGGCCCACCAACAAATAAACATTTGTTAAATATGAAAAAAAATTCTGTCATATGAAAAGACAAAAGAGATAAAAAAAGGTCACATCGATATTTAATAATTCAACATTTCTTCACTCAAGATGATTTTATTTATTATCAATTTTACTTTCATATTCTATATTATTTTTAGTAGTATACTATTTAATAGTGGATTAAAAAAATATTAGTAATAATTCCGTTCACCTTGTGAAAATAAAACGCCATTTCAATATTCATTATATGACACGAATAGAAAATTCAATAATATATAATATTCATTATTGAAACTGACATAATATTTAGAAGTTTATATCAATAATATTTTTTTTTAATATAAAATTATAATCTTATTACAATTTTACTCGTCAAATGTTTTTTTTTTTTTTTTTTTTTTTTAGTAAATTTCGAATAAATTATATAGAGTGAAAATCATACAATTCTGTTCGATATAATTAAAAATTTAATTAACTAATAATTTAAATGTGTCCTAAATTAAGTTTGAAATATTCTAAATGAATTTTTTTTTTCTGATTTACCCGTGCCAAAAAAAAAAAAAAAAAAAAGAATCGGCCGCCAAATTTCTGCAAGTTAATTTTTTTTAAATTTATTTAAACAAAATGAATTATTATTAAGGAATGACGATCTTCTTGTGTATTTAAGTGGAGTAGGAGTGCCGTCTAAACGTACTTTTAAAAAAAAATAAAACTAGACTATAATAAGGAATTTTTCAATGCGGTTTTTTTTTTAATGAATTTTTGATTAAATTCATAAGTGATTATTACAATTTTTTTTAATGACTTATTAAAAAAGTAAAAATTATGAAAATTAATTCGTTACAATAATTTTAAATTTTTTTTAAATTTAAAAATGAAATTATTATTTTAATCGCATATTAAGCTTAATTAAGAAAAATTTAAAGCAAGTCATCTAGATTTATTTAAAAATTAACTTTCAAATAGTTCAGCACTCTTGCAAAAGATGGCAGGCTAGTCTAACAGCCGATATTATCAGATCCCTTCTTAGCCTATATCTGGCCTATATTTATATGTGTATGCTTTTATAAATGCTACATAATATATAACAACATTTTATAAAGTATTTATTGTTAAAAGATCAATGAAAATCATCCAAATGCATTAGATTATTAGCCCATTTTGACATCTCTTGGCAAATTTTCGTATTAATGTTTTTTTTTTTTTTTTTTTTTTTTTTTTTTTTTGCTTTTTAAGACACAACGCCATCTTATCGGCAAAAACATGCATAAAAGCTTCGCTCGCACTCCCCCTTGAAATAATGACACGTGACTTTTTTCTTTTTTTATTTGTTTTTCACCACTTAATGCGCATGGTCTTGACAGGTTTAAACTTTTTCTTGAAACATTCACTTGTTTTTATTCCTACTCTATCCATTGATGGTTTACATTTCGAAATCACGCATATATTCCTTTTGAATGATTTAAAATATAACCCCGTTGACGTTTTTTTGTCCATCGTGAATAAACACTGCACCATTCTTGTTGATAGCTTTTTTATATGCAAATGTTCGCGCTAATAATCTGGACTCGTTTGTTTGAAATGATCATCAGATATTTCAGAGACCATTTAACGTTCAAATATCAAAATTCATTCTCTCTCTCTCTCTCCCTCCCTTTTTCTCATTCGAGGAAAATTGAATATCATACCTGATCCAGGTCAATAATCTTTTGAATTTAGAAAAAATCTTTAGTATAAAAGTTTGAAATATAGTCGGTTGTTTGATTTTTTTTTTTTTTTTTTTTTTTTTGAAATAGTTTATTGAGAAAGCCTACAATTTTTTTTCTATTTGAGTATTCATATAAGCAGGGCCTCAGACCCCCCTGTGGGACAGGGCCGTGCCCTCTGAGGGGGTGCAGGTCCTTTGCGCTACAACCTTAAAATTTTAATTAAAAAATAATTTTCATGGTTAAAATTTCAATAAAAAAAAATTATTTTCTTGAAATTTTTTTTTCTGAGGGGTCTGGGCCCTTTGAGCTCAAAATCTCAAAATTATAACTAATTAAAAAAAATCATTTTCTTGAAATTTTTTTCTTAAGGGGCCCCGGGTCTTTTAAGCTTAAACCTTAAAATTATAATAAAAAAATTATTTTCTTGAAATGTTTTTCTCGACAGAGCTAGAGCTCTTTAAGCTCAAAATCTCAAAATTATAATTAAAAAAAATCATTTTCTTCTAATTTTTTTCCACTATGGTAACCCTATGTTTAGGGAATTTTGACAAATTTTTAAATAACTTTTTTTATTTAAATAAATATTATAAGCTCTGTTTAACTGTTTCAAAAATTGTTTCAACAACTGTGTAAAAAATTGTTGGCTTGAAGGCTACTAAAGCCCAAACTAGGGGGGGGGGCGTATTATTAAGTAGCCCCGAGGTCCGTCAAGTCTGTCTGCGGCCCTGCATATGTTTGGTAATGAGGCAATTTTATAAACAAAAAGTATTTTGAATTCCACATTTATTGACTTTCAAATCAAAAATATTTATTTCTAAATGTTTTAGTACTAAAAGTTTTTTTTTTTTTTTGTTATAATTAAGCACACTATTTCTCGAAAACGACTCTAAGGATTTTTTTTTTTAATTTTAAATCCAGTACCAATATGAAATTGCGCTAGGTCTCGTATTTGGGGAATTTCGGGTACTAGTACGTTCCTGATCTCTTTTTTACTTCTTTTACCTATATATGTATATTTAGAGAAAGTTTTGGATTAATGTCAAAAATTTGTTATCGAGTTATTGATGGAAATACACATTTTGAGGTCCATTGTGTCCAAAAAAGTGTGTCCTGCCTGTCTCTCTGTGTGCCTGTGAACAAAATATATCAAGAACTCAAGCGCTCAAATTTGACATTTAATTTAGGTACCCTCTTGGCACGTGACACGAAGCTTTTAAACAAAATCGGCCAAAAAGTTCTAGTACTTATGTACTTTTTCAGTTTTTTTTTTTTCGATTTTTTCAAAATTCACTCTAAAGATATAGTTTAAAGTTCATAAATCAATTATTTTTTAGATCCTCTTTAAAATGTATATTCTCATTTTGCCCTCAAAATTGTTGAAGCACACTTAATTCTACTTCATAGGAAACATATGAGGCCATGATACAAAATATAAATATATTTTTCAATGTTTATAAATTTAAATCTTGAATTCTAATATACGATACGGACGATGTTATTCATAAAGGAACCAAGCGGCATTAACCTAAATCTGAAATAAAGGGCATTTCATTTGCACACTTGAAAACAAACCCAATTGCAATTACTTTTTTTTCTTGATTTATACAATAAAAGTGCACAGAGTAATAATGTTGTGATAAAGAGGTAGATCTTCTTTTTCCCTACAAGATGGCGGTGTTAATTCAATTTAATTTATAGTGGCGCTTGGTTCCTTTATGCATAACACCGTCCATATGTCATCACAAAAAAATCTGGTGTGATAAACACAGAACACAACTTACAATTACCGATGGTTAAGTGCGATCAAGCTCTCCAGATTACTTTGATAAAATTCAAAATATCAATTCACAATAGGTTAATATAAGATAGATATCCATGACTGGATGAATTTTGGAAAAAGTAGAATACAGCCAGGGATGAAAAATAAAAAATTCTTATTTTTATTTTTCATCTCCGGCTACATATCCATTCTCCTCTATCTACTATATTAAAATTTACTGCAAATGAATAGGAATTTTATTCTTTCATGTTTATTTTTTTTATTCTATTAGTATATTAAATTAAATGAATTCTTCATTTAAAGATCGACAAAGGATTATTCAAATATAAAAGAGATCTTTGATCTAGATTAAAAATAAAATAGTTATTCATCATACATATAAAATGATTAAACAAAGTTAAAAAAAAAAAGAATGAAAATCAAATTATCTAATTTATCTTTGAAAAAGAACCCGTCAACATATTTTTTTTTTTTTAATCCGTGCACATATATGAGCCTTGTGTGTCATATTGTTTGTATAAATTAACCGAAGTTAGAGAGACAAATGGGAGACGAAGGGGTGTCGACCGTCGTTCGCGACAACCCAAACTACAACACTGTTTTAGTGTTTGATAAATCTCGACAAGTGAAACTAAGTATTTGCCGGATAAACACTTTGTCTGCACCGGAGTGGTGCTCGTGGTCGGTGGGTATGTGTAGTATAAATGGGCATTGCAAAGCAATCGGGCCGAAGGGAGATGGATCTCAACCGCAGTCTATAAAACATTCCAGTCCCAAGCACAAAGTGATAGATTCAGACCGTATCTCAGACCTGTCCTGAGACGACGGTTTTCCCAATTCGGACGTGGTGCTCCCTCAAAACCTCCTCCCTTATGTCTGTCTCCACGACATCTTGATAAATTTGTCTTCGAGTTTCCGTTTCACTGCTTTAATGCTTGTAGATATTTTATTGTTTAAAGAAAAATACAGATTCCACATACTGTAATTTATAGCTTCTTGGAAATTGTTACTTAATTAAAAGTTTATACCAGCTACTTTCTAAACAGCCTTATAGGGAATAAGACTGCAAAACAATCTATTACAACTAATAGGGTCTTATACGATTGATAGGAAAAAAAAAACAAAAACAAATTACGAAAACGCTTTAAAACTCAAACGAATTATTCCATTAAAAGTTAAAATAATTTACACTTTCTTGGAAATGCATGTTGGTCTATTAATTAATTAAAAGTTTATATTTTCAATTAAAAATTTTCCTTCATTGGTTTAAATAGGGGAAATAAAAATCAAATCACTTTTCATCCTTTTATTTTCTCTTACCTATGTATATATGTAATATATATAGAGAGGAAGAGAAAGTATTGGATTCATGTCAAAAATTCGATGTCGAGATTTTGATGGATATACACGTTTTGA
Source organism: Euborellia annulipes (assembly GCA_023213315.1). Lineage (NCBI taxonomy): Eukaryota > Metazoa > Arthropoda > Insecta > Dermaptera > Anisolabididae > Euborellia > Euborellia annulipes. The sequence goes on along the minus strand of JAKCPI010005372.1, from coordinate 105,899 downwards.
GGTCCCCTGAATCCAAAAAAGTGGTTTTCGCGACATGGTCTGTCTGCCTAGGTTCAATTTTAAGCATAAAGGAATTGAGCTAGGAGGTTGAAATTTTATATTTAAGTTAGGCACCCACCTGAGGCGTGAAAATAAGCTTTTAATCAAAATCAGCCAAAAAGTTCTAGTACTTTACTGATGTAGTTTTTCGATTTTTTCAAAATTAACTTCAACGATTTTGATTAAAATTCATAAACCAATTATTTTTTAGATGCTCTTTGAAATGTATATTCTCATTTTGTCATTGAAATCTTCTGAAGACCACTTTACTCTTGTATTTCATAGAAAGATACTAGAAATGGTCGTCATGGTAACAAAATGTAAATATCTTTCCATACTTATAAATTTTACATCTTTAAATCCGAATGTACCGAACTGTCGGAAGCTAAATATATGTCGACACAAAAAAATCTGGTGTAACAAGCACAGAACACAAGTTTCGATTACCTTAGGTAAGAGAAAATTGTGTGCTGTGCGACCAGTCGCACCAGATTTTTTATATTAGGCGTACTGTTACAGTAGGAATCGTTTCTTGTTGATATATGTTAGGCCGGTGGTTCCCAACCTTTTGTTGCCTATCGCCACCTTTCTGAAGGTTGACTAACACCTATCGCCCTCTTTTCATTTTCATTGTTTGCCTAATTTTAATTTAAAGTGTAAATAATGAAGCAGTTGTATTATTTTAAACAATTTTATTACCGTATATAAAAACAACCAAAGCAGTTTTATCCGTTCACTCTTAGCTCTAGTATCAATTTATCAATTTTACAGAAATATACCTGTTGTACAGAGAGGGACAATATTAAGTCCCACCCATGCGTTTTCTACTTGTGATTATTTCATTTGTTTTAAAAAAAATATTATATATTTTTAAATGAAAACTTTCATGGTTCAAACCTAGAAAATTTCCAATAAAGATTTTTATTTTCTTTTATAAAAACAATGAAATAATCATAAGTAGAAAACGCATGGGTGGAGCTTAATGTTGTCCCTTACTGTACATACACAAATTTGTATGGTTCAAATTTAATCAAATTCATAGATTCTGTGATCTTCATCAGTATTTACAAAACATGATTTAAAATTTTTAACAAAAAAGTACTTTATTTCAAAGTTAAAAATAAATCAAGTTCCTCAGATAACGTTTTCTTTTCAAAGTGAATAAATACAACAGCTGCAGAAATAGTGACTCGATTCTAGATTGGAATTATCTTCAGACTATTCCTTTTTTATGATAATTTTTTGTCCTCTTCTATTCATGCCATCCTCTTAATAGGAGATTTTTCTCTTTGATTTTTGTTCTTTTAAATTTTATCTAATAATTTTTTTTCCCTCTTTGAATACTCATCGCCCCCCAATCGCTCGCTACTTATTTATTGCCCCCCTGATAACCCAAATCCCCCACTTTGGGGCGATCGCCCCCGGGTTGGGAACGACTGATATAGGCCTACCAAGTACCTTTTGCTTTTTCTAATTGACCCACCGAATTATTTTGGTGTATACTGAACATTAGAGGTGTTCACTTATAGAAAAAAATCGATTATTCCGGTTAATCGATTATAGTAAATAATAGATTATATTTCCATAATCGGTTAAATCCATTTCATTCTACTTTTTTTTAGTAAATGTTCTTTTTTTAATCGGGAAATAATTGGGTCTTTTTCATAATCGATTATGGTAAATAATCGATTATATTTTTTTAATAATCGGTAATCGATTATTTTGCACAGCCCTATTGAACATATGTTAAAATTAAACATATTGTGATACAAAATTTCCTTACACCTTAGATTGCTAATTATATGTGAAAAAACTAATTTACTTTAAGTATGTTTTTGTTTACTATATCGTTGATTTGCTATCGGTCGGATAAGTTTGCTAGTTGAGTAGAAGTGAAGCAACCGGCACATGAAAAAGCCAAATTTTTTAACTAGGCTATGAATAAACAGTTTCTTTAAACGTTATCAAGTAATAAAAACCCATTTTTTAAAGTTTTTAGGCTCCTGAGATCATTTAGAACCCTTTGTATTAATTTAATTAATATATCACAAGTATCAGAGACCATTAAGTCAAGAAAAAAATTTACCTCTGATTAAAAAATATTTTTTTTTATCAATACAATTTAGTGACAAAGCTATTATTAAATAGGAAATAAACATTATATTTAATTTTTCCCTGAGGGCCGGTCTCAACAATTTTTTAAATTATAATAACAGGCATTAAAAATTGGTTATTGGAGAGCAACTAATCAGTTGGGAAGCCGGTGCCAAATGGGACAAGTCCATTTGACAAATGTCCCACATAAAGGTCCCTGACACCGGCGAATATCATGACAAATGAGATGCGAATTACGATTCACGTGGCAAACAAAGCCCAAATCCAAACAGCCAATGCAAGCCTTCCTTATGTTTCACTAAATCACTATTTTATTATTTCCTTTAGTTAATGTGTTATATATTGACTGAAAGAAACGTTAATTGGTAAATATAAAATAACCATTTTAAGTAGGAAATTTAAAAAACAAGTATTTTTTATTCTATTGGCGATCGATTAGGTTGGCGTTTTTAATTTTTTAAAAAGGTTATCAATACATCATTTAAATTAACATTCAAGTTTTCTGAAGTAGTTTTTTTTAACGCTGACCTGATGTTGCGTCGATAACACGCTAAATAATTCGCCAGCAAAGTAACAGAGATAGAGCTCTAAATCAAACAAACTATTCTTAATAGTATATAACCGATCATCACATCTAAAAAATATCTCAATAGATATTTAGAATTTAAAAAAAAAATTGTTAATTTTGTTCTCTGTTCTATTTGATCTCAGTGTTTTGTTCTATTAATAGTTGTATCAGTATAAAAGAAAATTAGATATTTGATTAATTAAATTTAAACGGCAACTGGTTCTAGTTGAAACATTATAAGTAGGTAAAATTAATTAAAGTTATAATGTAAGGGGACGTAAATGGGGTAATTGATTTGAGAAAAAAAAATGTTATTTTTAATATAAAATTTTAAAAATTAATACCTAAAAATCTGGCGTGACTGATCGCACCAGATTTTTTGTGTCGACATATGTTTAGTTTCCGCCGATATATCAGAATTCAAGATGTAAATTTTATAAACATTGGCCTGGACCCCTAATAGATATATTAATTAATAACGGTTTAAAGTCTTATTGTGCCATAAAGAGTGTGTGGATCTGTGTTGGAATGTGAATGGGAAAAAAAGTGAGTGTTAAAAAAAAACGGGTTATTATTTATATTTTGTTAACATGGAAACCATTTCTCCTATCTTTCTTATGAAGTACAAGAGTGTTCTTCAAAAGATTTCAAGGGCAAAATGAGAATATACATTTTAAAGAGCATCTAAAAAATAATTGATTTTTGAATTTTAATCAAAATCGTTAGAGTGAATTTTGAAAATATCGGAAAAAAAAACTGAAAAAGTATATAAGCAAAGATTTTATTGTGAAGTGATTATTGTCAGCGCTAACTCCCTGGTTTCGGCCACGGAGGGCCATCGTCAGGCATGTGAACAAATTTCAATATCATCAGGTTTCTCAGAGTGGAACAATAATATCAAAATTTTTTACGTTTTTTTTTTTATTACATTTTTTCTTTTACATGGAAAATAAAAGAAAAATGTAAAAAATGTTGATACTATTGTTCCACTCTAACAATCCTTGTGATATTGAAATTTGTTCACAGCGATGGGCTTCAGTGGCCGAAACCAGGGAGTTAGCTCTGACTGGTGGTCACAATGAAAAAATTTTCAACAAAATAATAACATGATCTTTATTCAATTATTTTCCGAATAATCTTCAATAGAACTTCCAGTATATACTATTGTAAAAGTCTTTTAATTTACTAACTTTTTTGTATCTCTATGGACCAAGGGGGTCGCGTATTCAAAAAGATTGAAAGAATAAATATAAAATTTCTTTCAAGCTATTTTACTTATCTAGATAAAAACCTAAGTGAGGAGTAATATTAAAGTAACCGTATGCGTTTTCTCAAGTGATTTTTTTTTTTTAATATTAAAAATTTTAAATGGAAACTTTTGTTTTTAAAGGTAGAATAAAATTTCAATAAATATTACTTATATAAAAGTAATGAAAAATCACATGGTGGTATTTTGAAATTACCATTCACTATACAGTCGACGCCACAATGCCTCATGCGTTCGAGAGTGGAACCTTCAGTTTAGTCAACAAAAATCAACATTTTTAAAATTAATAAAAGCCCCCGAGTTTGGCGTAGTAGGTAGAGTGCCTACCTCCTATACCAAACGTCGCGGGTTCGGACCCAGGCAGTCCGATGATTTTATTTAAGCCATTTGGATACCAGATGGCTTATATAGAAATGCCTGGACCCCCAAATATATATATTACTTACAAGGGTTATCGTCTAAAAGTCTTAAATGGCCTCAGTTGCCGAAAAGACTGTGTGAATGTGTGGCGAGTGTGAGTGTGAATGAGAAAAAAGTGTGAATGTTTAAAAAAAAAAAAAAAAAAAATTAATAATTTTTTTTATGAAACTGAAGGGGTAAAGCTACTTTTAAAACAAGACGGCCTACGGCTAATCATTTTGGTTGCCTAAGCTCAATGCTCCACTCTCGATCACATCAGACACTCTTGGAGTCGACTGTACATTATGCTGAAATAAAATCACAAAAAAATTTTAATTAATGTGATTATAATAACTACAATAATTCCGGACTGTAATGCTATAATCGACGGTTATAACTTTCCATTTTAATGTATAAAAAATAATCGGCTATTTTTCGATACGAAACAAAAATTTCCCAGAGGCCTCTCGACAGGTCGTTTTTATGAATATGATTCATAATGAAATGAAACGATCAAATTACTTTCCGTCATGTAACATTCACCTGATATTTATTTTATTGCTGATGAATTGTGTAGCATTATTTTTATTTTTTTTTTTTATTTAGAAAAGTTTTTAAAATAAAATATCATTTCTATTAACATTATAGAATGTGATCATAATAGAAGGGAAAATCGATTACAATGATTAAAAAAAAAATCATGAATAGTTTGTTGGGTAGAGTTTAAAAAAAATGTAAATACACGAGCGGTTATATGAAATGAATTAATGATTAGTGACATCATTTTAAACAAGTATGAAAAACACATTTCCTCTTTATTTAAATGAGAATTTATAAAATAAAAATCTGGACAACTAATTTTTGAATGCAATACTTTCTCTCTATATATTACACATATATACGTAAGAAAGAATAAAATTCCTGAGTTAATACTGTCATTTACATGGAAATAAAAAAAAAAATCTGGTGTGACTGGCGCACAGCACACAACTTTCGATTACCGAAGGTAAGAATTCTGTGCTTGTCACACCAGATTTTTTTGTGTCGACATGTGTTTAGTTTCCTACAGTACGGGTTCTTCGATTTTCAAGGTGTAAAATTTATAAGTATGGGAAAATATTTATATTTTGTTACCATGGCAATCATTTCTCCTATCTTTTCTATGGAGTACAAGAGTAAAATGGTCTTCAGAAGATTTCAATGGCAAAATGAGAATATATATTTTAAAGAGAATCTAAAAAATAATTGATTTTTGAATTTAAAAAAAAAATCGTTGGAGCGAATTTTGAGAAAATCGAAAAAAACTGAAAAAGTGCATCACTAAAGTACTAGTACTTTTTGGTCGATTTTGTTCAAAAGCTTCATATCACGTCCCATGGGGGTGCCTAACTTAAATATAAAATTTCAACCTCCTAGCTCTTTTCGTTCTTGAGATATTTTGTTCACATACACACACACACACACACACACAGACCAATTTGCGGGACCCACTTTTTGGACTCAGGAGACCTCAAAACGTGTATATCCATCAAAACTCACATCGAATTTTTGACATGATTCCAATACTTTCTCTCTCTATATATTAACATATATATAGGGTAAGAGAAAGTAAAAAATAAGACTTTCTATATTAATAACTGTTATATTATGAATGATTTAAAAGCTCCTAACCAAGAAAAATGTTAGATCGACTTAATATTATTTGTCTATAATTTTTTATTAATTTCTTAATTAGATCTCAAAGAGTATCATATCATTGATTAAAAATCACTCCATTTAATTTTGTAACACTCACTTTTATTATTGAAATAATTAATTATTTTAACAAGAGTCGCGGGAGCGACTCGTCGCCGAGCAAGGAAAAAGCAAAAGAAAGCAAACTCCCAATACTACCATTTAGTTGATATTCCAATAGATTCCAATGGCCCATTGCATTTATATAAACGAGTCGTCCCTAAGACTATATTATCAAAAAATATTTTAAATCCTTAATAAAAGATAGGGACGTGAAAATATTTTTTTGAACTCTTTCTGGGCGAATATCTCAAAAAAAAATTTTAGGATTATTTTGAGCACTAATTCAAAAAAAAAAAAAAATTAATCTCCCAAAAAGAATGGCAGAGACTCAAATTTGAGATTTCGCCAATTTCAAGAGGCCTTTTTTTATTCTTTTCTTCAATTTTCAAATTTTTAGACAAAGCTACAGGTTTCCCTGCTGGACCGATTTTGATGAAATTTAAAATATAATTAGATACTATCGAAAACCCGATTTAGAATAATGGTCAAATTATGTATACTCACTTCTCCATCTCTTTCTCTTTCTCTAGACTTCACCCCAAACTTTATTTAATAGCTTGTTGTATTTAAAACTAATTAAAATACAACATTTCGGTCGCTTAATCTCAACTTTCTTCACGTAATATATCTAGTAATGTCGATCTATAAATGCACTTAAAAAAAAAGTTTTATTTCTCTTTTGAGAAATCAACATTTATGATGATAATTCAATAGAAAACTAATTGAAGGAGGGACTGAAACTGCAGACTATTATTAAATTTCATTCATATAACGTATCGGTCACTTTTCTTGCTATTTTCATTGCAATATTTTGTTTGAAGATTTTTTATTAAATAATATTCTTTTATAATTTTTTCTTATTCATAATAATACATATGTGAGAACTTATTAAAGAGATCCCCAAAGCAAACGTTTTGTTTTAAATAGCAATATTCCATTATCATTATATAAATCAAAATTTTAGAAATGCATTCTCTATATTCTTATAGCTTTTTAATTAAAATAAGTTGGCTCTTTGCCTATTAGCACTTTGTTAAGGTTCTATGGCAAAGATGATCAGCCAATCAAATTCCATCCTTTGAGAAGATGGACTTTGATTGGCCGATTGGGGCCAGTACAGTAGCTGGGGCCCGAGTCTAACCTCCGCTTTGCTTTATCTTCCATAGGTAAGCCCTGAGGAGCTCATTCGAGCTCCGGCTCGCGTTAAGGGAAGGTCCCCTTAGTGAAAATTTTCAATTGTGTATCCCAAGCGTCATTTGCATCATGGCCACCATTGGAGGCAGGCGTCCTGAGACCCACGCTCCTTGAAAAAATCGCATTTCTTCTAAACTTTAAGGCCATTTTAGGTAAATTTCATCTCATTCGTTATATTAATTCTTTATTTACATATTAATTAAATCATAAAAGTAATTTCTTAATAAAAATTTATTTTTTATCTTATATTAAATACGTTCACATAATAATTGCTAGCCATTGCAATGAATATAACAACATATTCATTAGGCCTATATATTATATTATACGTAGGCCTATTTAAAACCATATAAATAGTATTTGAGGGTAATTTTAATTAATGTTTAGTTACTTTTTTATTTATTATTAATAAATTACCTGGTTAGTATTTGACCAAAACTTTAGATACCTAAATACATTATCAGTGGTCCATTTAAATATCCTTAATGATTTGTAGCTCAAAAATAATAACCATTTCATATCAAATTCATTTCTAGGCAAACTTCTCAATTCTTATTTTTTTAATAATCTGTGAAAATATTGATATACAGAGGATCACCAGGGCAAATAAATGTTTTGTTTGTTTAAATAGCATTGGCAATACGATTTCTATTCTATCAATCGTATTTCTATTCCATATTCTCATATCAATTAGAATCAGGATGGGTGAAAAAGTGAAGAAAATCTGAAGCTAGTTGTATTTTATTATTTTATTCCCACCACGTTGAAGTTTCGATCCCTGTCGGGATCATTCTCAGAGCAGGTGGGTGTTATATATTTATTTATTTATTTATTTATTTATATGTGTATATATGTAAATTTCAAACATATATTATATATAGAACTCAAAGATAAATAAATAAAAATAAATTATATTAGTTAAGATACAATTGAAAGTAAATGGTCAAGAGAGACGATGGTCACGTCGCAAGACAAATCTGAATCAATCACTTCAGATTTGTTTATTTACATATTTACATATATACACATACATAACACCCACCTGTTCTGAGGATGATCCCGACCGGGATCGAGACGTCAACGTGGTGGGAATAAAATAATAAAATACAACTAGCTTCCGATTTCCTCACCTTTTCACCTATCCTGATTGAACTACCAAGTCCTACGTATCTATCAATTAGAATATTTATTTAAATTTTTCAATTAAATACCTTACTCTTGCCTTATAGCTTATTAAACCATGTATTTTGCTTAAAAGTTGTCTTTAGCAACAACAAGTCAAAACTTGTTTGAATTCTCACGTGTTTTACATTATTTTTATAAATGAGTTATTCTATAATAAAAATGCCCATTTTTTAAATTCACTTTTTTTATTCATTATTCCTATAGTATAAATCTATTTGATATTACATAATCATTAGAAGAAAATTTAGCCTTAAGCCGGGTTTAAATAATTATCTCGTTTCCCTGTTTAAAAATTATTGCTATTGAAAAGATAATATAATAAAATATAAAAAATGATAATAAAAATCATAGGCCTATGATAAATTACAATATTTTCCAAATGTTTTTAAATAATTAATTATTTATTTTTCAGATATCTCTCCAGCCTTTTTGAAGTCAAATTCTTCTTCTTCCTTTGTGCCTCTTCAAAAGTGAAGTGAACTTCGAGATCCAGGCTGCCAGAGATTATTTTGGTGAGTCGAAATTTTTTTTTTTTTTTATTTAGTTTATTTGCCCTTGACCTTTGGCTAAGAGCTAGAGCTAGTAGCATTAGCTTCTGGTCAAGGGTTCGCTTCCCGTTCTAGGCGAAAAATTTATTACAATTTAATTGGATACCAATCATTTGTAATAAATGGCCACTGCCAAGACCTTAACAAATTTAAAAAAAAGTTTATCCTTAATAGATGTAATTTAATAATTATTTTTAACATAAATTTTTTTAAATAAATAAATAAACAAATCGATCGTACTAATCTGAATGCCCCCCCCCCCCCCCAGTCAACTTTTTAAATATTTTATATTTTTTTTCTTGTTCTTAATCATATGTGAAAACATATTAGAAAGATGGCTAAATCTCTATTTATTTAACCAGCTGCAAAGCCCGCCTTGGGCGAGCAGTTGCATTAAATTTATTCTTGCTCACTCTTTGTAAATTTTAAATTTCCTTCTCTGACTTTGCCCACCTCTGACTGTATCCACTCAGCGAGAGAGTGGTAAACAGATTGCATACACCGGAAGTGAATGGCTAGCGCTATATATATAGTGATGATAGTATAGGAATAATAAAATGCATACAAATTTAAGCTCCTTTTAATTCAACAAAATATTATAAACAAAAATAGAAAATATAAACATTCTGTCATGTTATGACAACAGGCAATAAATGAACGTCATGAATTCTGGATTCTTTCCACTACAATAGGACTGAAAATAATTTGATTTCATATTTCCATCTTCAATATCTATTAAAATACTCATTTATATATTTTGATGGATATACACGTTTTGAGGCCCACTGAGTACAAAAATAAAATGGTCTATAGCTCTGTATATGTCTGTCTGTGTCAAAATAAAGCATGAAGGAAATGAGCAACGAGGTTGAAATTTTATATTTATACGATATACTCGAAAATAAACTTTTAAATAAAATTGGCCAGACTACCAGTACTTTAGTTAAGTACTTATTCAGTTTTTTTTTCGATTTTTTAAAATATCGACACAAAAATCCGGCATGACAAGTACAGAACACAACTTTCAAGAGAACTTTGTGTGTTATTGGACCAGTCACACCAGACTTTTTTCTTTTGGTGATTAGATATATTCTTTTTTGAAAAAAAATTACTCTCTTATACTTATATTTTGAAATAATAAATAAAAGTCATATTAAATTATTTATTATTTACTTATCACAAGCTTTTTTGGAATAATAATAAATAGCAGGTTAGTTTTTTTTAAATAATAGTCAAGTATACATTTTATTAGGTGAGATTATTCCCACTCTGTTTTTCTATTCTTTTTTTTTTTTATTTCTTAAATAACAACAATTTCCCTTTCTACAAAAAAAGAGTGTATAATATCCTTGAGAAATTTTTTCCACATCATAAAATTTATTTCTTTAACACTTCTTTATTAAAAAAAAAAAAAAAAAAAAAAAACGTTTATTTAATCAATACCAATTTATTATGTTAAAGGTAAATCACCTAACAAATAAAAATTTATCACGAATGTGTTTATTAAAGCTTTTGTGGTTTGAATTATCATTATTATGGGAATTTTTAATTATAGTCCACATTTTGTTATTAATTATTTATTAAAAATATAAATACTGTACATACAACCTTTCGACTGCCTATCTTGCAGTCGTTTTCAAGTACTGTGCACTTGGTCTGACTCAAGTGAAAGACTGGGGCATGGGTTGCGTTAGGCATTTCGAAATAAGTATTTGGCAATGAATCATTTTAATGCAAGATCGGATCCAAAGGGGTTACTCGGGGTTGGGGGAGGTTATCTGGTGTGACTGGTCGCACAACACACAATTTTTTCCTAATTTCGGTAATTTAAAGGCGCATTCTGTACTTGTTTGCCAGAATATAAATACAAATCAAATTTTTAAGTATTAATTTTTAAAATTTTACATTCAAAATACATTTTTTTTTAAATCTCGGGGGGAGGGGTAATTACCCCCTTTACCCTCCCTCCTCCTTGTATCTGCCCTTGTTTTAATGTGGAAAGCAGTCGCTGGTTTCTTTATTGTCCACAATCTTAATTAATCGTCCCAGTTGTTATTACATTAATATTTACCAAGTTAGAATAAAAATGTATTTTATATTCTAAAAAACAATCAATGGGGGGCTCGAACTTTTTAACCCCAACTCGTACAGCACCGTTCTAACTATAATATGCCTGAGTTATATTCAGTAAATATCTGAAAATTACTAATAATATATCACAAATTTTTGATGGATTTTATTATCCAAAAAAAATTCTTGTCCAGGTGGCATTTGCTCTCATGGTTGAAAGAAAGAAAGAGAGAGAGGGAGAGATCGTTAGGGAAGAAAACTTGCACCCGAACTGAGATAAATTTCCTGGTACATGGTCCAGATTGTTCGTGGAAAACGCGCCGAGGTGGCTGACCACAAAGCATGTGCCACTTACCTTTGTCCTACCCTTGCTTCCATTGCATTTGCGCCCTTACCACTATCTTTCTTCTCTTATTCCCCTCCCCCATTCTCACTCCCTTTCTCTCTCTCTCTCTCTCTCTCTCTCCACTTCTACTAAAGTGGAGCATCATTCCCAGTTTATTGACAACGTTTTATGAACCGCAGTTAATCAAAGGATTAGTTGATCATATTACATTAAATCAAGGTTATATATCCAACAAAAAAAAAAAAAAAAAAAAAAAACATCCCCATTATCATAAAGCATTAAACCAAATGACATTCTAATAAGGAGGGCCTCGCATCTAGTATCTATATATCTATATCTATATCTATATATATATATATATATATATAATTCGCTAATGTCCGTCTGTCTGTCTGTCTGTCACTCTCTATTTAGGCAACTTCCCGTTGGAATTTTGAAATGAAATTTTATATGCATAATGAGGATTCTCGGGGTTACAGGAGAATTATTTTCATTCCGAAATTCCCATAACTTTTTGAGTTATTAATTCTTAAAGTTACGATTTCTCCCATAAGAAATGTATAGAGAAATATTTATGTATTCTTTTTATTTGTGTATTCCATGAACGTAAACAAATCCTCAAGCAGGCACTGAATTGGAATGGAATAATAATAAATTTCTTTTCAATTAAGAAGAAAAGGCGAGGGTCCGCCGCAGGCGGGCCCGAGCCAGCTGGAGGGGGTCCAGGGTGGCGAAGGCGGGCGACGCGGCTAGTTTTTGTATAATCATACAAGAATAGGTTCTAGGACGTTCTTAAATATTTATTTTCAAATTTTTAAAATACTGTGTAGAGTAAAATCCCGGTATCGAATTTGGGCGGCTTTAAAGGATATTAAAAGTCGACTGCCTTCATCTGCTCAATTAATCGGTCTGTTCGTTATTTATTTAGTCTATGGTTTATGCGCCACCGTAAATCGTGAACTGTTTATAAATATTTAGTTAGAAACCTCAACCCATCATTTAAGTTGATCTAAATTTTACTCTGCGCTCCTCTTGATTATTGAATTGGTAACCTCCACCTGTTAATACATTTTTAAATAGTTACTCTTCTTCTTCAATATTTGAACATAATGGTGTTGATAACTCTTAATAAATAAAAACGAGTCGTGGCCGTTTTAACACTTGCGACCATAAGTGTATGTATGATACCTATAAATACCAATAAATTTAGTAAAAAACTCTCTTTCTTGTATACTCATTAAATTATTTTGTCTCAAAACTGTATTTTAAAATTTATGCTTTATAATTTTTTTTTTTTTTTTAATACAATAAAAGTTTTTTAATGTAGTAATTAATTGAAAATTCACTCAGTGTTTCATACATATCTTGTGAGTACATACAGTAAAACCCCTCTTATCCGGCCTCGGATCGACTGGTTCTCGGATTAACCGGCCCTATCCTATTAGTATTATAAATTACATATAATTATCTTATATTATTTTTATTATTACATATATTATATATAAATTACTTTTTTTATCTAATTTAATTAAATTTCTTGGTGCAACATTGTGCTTTAAGTTTAAGATAGAAAGCTTGCGAGATATGTTTCTGCTTAAGATTGGGCGAAATTGCACCCCCTGGAGTCGAACCAGGACCTAGGATAAGGGTAGTCCACCCGCCGCGAAAGCGTGAAGGTCCTCGTTCGACTCCAGGGGATGCAATTTTGCTTAATCTTAAGCACAAACATATCTCGCAAATGCTATCTTAAACGATATATTGACTGGCTAATGAACAGTCTGAGCATTGGTTGAAAAAAATTCGATCCTTTTCAAACATGGCTCTACCTAATTAATATTGTTCATTATGTTCTTTCAAATCGTGAAGAGGGAGGAGAAGAAGTTCCCAAGTTTGTTTACTCGCTTGCTTCCCATTCTATTTTTACTTTCTCTTACCCTATATATGAAATATATAGAGAGAGAAAGTATTGATTTCATGTCAAAAACTCGATATCGAGATTTTGATGGATATACACGTTTCAAAAAAAGTGGTTTTTGCAACATGGTCTGTCTGTCTGTGAACAAAATATCTCAAGAACGAAAAGAACTATGAGGTTGAAATTTTATATTTAAGTTAGACACGCCCCTGGGACGTGACACGAAGCTTTTGAAAAAAATCGGCCAAAAAGTACTAATACTTTCCTAATGTACTTTTTCAGTTTTTTCCATTTTCTCTAACGATTTCGATTAAAATTCATAAATCCAATATTTTTTTAGATGCTCTTTGAAATGTATATTCTCATTTTGCTGTTGAAATATTTTTGAAGCACACTTTACTCCTATACTCTACTTCATACGAAAGATAGGAGAATTGGTTGCCATGGTAACAAAATATAAATATTTTCCCATGTGTATAAATTTTCTATCTTGAATCTAATATATCGGCGGAAACTAAACATAGCTCGACACAAAAAATTCTGGCGTGACAAGCACAGAAGCACAACTTTCGATTACCGAAGAAAGTAAGAGAAAGTTGTATGCTGTGCGACTCACATCAGATTTTTATTTTTTTTTTATCCTTTCTCGCAACATTTTTATTTCGAATGACTTGAGGCTATGCGAAGAACCGGTCGGTGCAATCTCATAATTCATATATCATTCATAAATATTAATATAAACATAAAATAAAGAAAAAGGATAAAAATATTTCATAAAATTAATCCAAGTAATAAAATTATCATAGAGGTCAAATGACCCTTGCGGCCATGGTAATGTTGGTTTCTCTAGTGTTAAATTTGAAAACCATAAAAAAAGTTTTTTTATTATTTTTAAAATTAAGTTTGACTTAATGGCAGGCCAATAAAAGTAAAGAAAGTATTTTAGAATTTGGAAACAAATTCGTTTACATTGAGAGAGAGAGAAAACCCATTAGAAATGTGAGGATTAATCAAATGTCTGAATAACCCCCTCTCCGTTCTACTCTCAATTCTGAAAGACATGTGAATAAATTCTATAAATTTAAAAAGAAGAATTTTACTACACTTTTTTTACTACTTCGATTATCTGATGAAATGAGATATATTAATGAATGAAAAACAAATATGGATGGTCTTAGCTTCGGGATTGAAAATTGTATTCTGTGCTTGTCACTCCAGATTTTAAGTGTCGACATATTTAATTTCCGGCAGTATATTCAAACTATATATTTACTAGCCGTGGCATATGATTAGTACGTATTTTACCGCCATAAATGTATTTTAATAAATTTCTGATCATAATATCAAAATCTCACGTTAATATAAATAATAAGATTTAATATTATTATTATTAAACATAAATAAAAAAAAATTTTCATTTACACTCACTAATGTAAAGAATACAAAAATTTATTTTCTTTATCGTAGCTCCAACAATTAAAAACTCAAAAAGTTATAGGAATTTCTGGATGAAAATAATTTTTTTGTAATACCTAAAAGATCTTCTTTAAATATAAAAAATTTTGTTTCGAAATTACAACGGGAAGTTGCTCAAATTGAGCGTGACCAACAGACAGACGTACATAGGGAAAATACCCACAAAAAAAATCTGGTGTGATTAACGCACAGCACACAACTTTCTCTTACCTTCGCTAAAGGATATACATATTAAAGAGGATCTAGAAAATAATGGATATGTGAATTTTATATTTACTAGCCGGGGGCTTCCCCTTCTAGACCTCCCTCAGTTGGCTCGACCCCTCCTGAGGCGGACCCTCGCCTTTTCTTCTTAATTATGAAAAGAAAATTATTATTATTCCATTCCAATTCAGTGCCTTCTTGAGGATTTGTTTACATTCACGGAATACACAAATGGAAACAATACATAAATATTTCCTATGGGAGAAATAGTAACTTTAAGAATTAATAACTCAAAAAGTTATAGGAATTTCGGGATGAAAATAATTTCCCTGTAATCCCGAGAAGGTCCTATTTATGCATATAAAATTTCATTTCAAAATTCCAAAGGGAAGTTGCCTAAATAGAGCGTGACAGACAGACAGACGGACATTAGCGAATTATATATATATATATATATATATATATATATATATATATATATATATAGATTTATTTATATTCAAATTCAGCTCTGAGGCCATGAATGCCTCAAATGAGCAAGTACAATCATTTTTATTTTTTTCTTCCTTCAAACATATACTTTAACATTACCATAACTTACTCCCTCTACCCATGGCAACGACCGACAACTAAGAGCGACAATCAAGACAGTCACCCCCTCCAATCAGCGTCCCGACCCTTAATTACTCAGACGGCATACACTCTCAAACTCCCCCTGAAAGCCGCATATGAAGTCTCCCTCCAGGATAGCGGGATCGAGTTCCAATGGAGAGCAGATCGGACCAGAAACGACTCATAGAAGGCAGCGGATGTATGAATTTTAATCAAAATCGTTAGAGCCAATTTAAAAAAAATCGACACTGAAAAAGTACATCAAACAATTTTCAGAAAAAATTTTACTATTATACTTTTTTAAAGAGCATCTAAAAAATACTTATTTTATGAATTTTAATCAAAATCGTTACAGCTAATTTTGAGAAATTCGAAAAAAAAAACTGAAAAAGCACTTCATTAAAGTACTAGTACTTTTTGGCCTATTTTGTTAAAATCTTATTTTGACTGTCCGAGAGTGTACCTTACTTATATATAAAATTTCAATTCCTTCATGCTTAAATTCGTTACACATAGACCCACTTTTTTGGACCTCAAAACATGTATTTCCATCAAAATCTCGACATCGAATGATCGCAATACTTCCTATATATTACATATATAGGTAAGAGAAAGTAATAAACCAATGGAGTCATCATCGTTATGAACATATTTCTTTGATCTTCAAATGGGAGTCAAACAATGTTCCATACTCCATAAACTTTTTTTTTTTTATTCTTCATTTTATTCGATCTTTTCCTTAAGCTCATTGCTATTTTTTATATTTTCTTCTATTTAAATTTTTTTTTTCCATC
Source organism: Euborellia annulipes (assembly GCA_023213315.1). NCBI lineage: Eukaryota > Metazoa > Arthropoda > Insecta > Dermaptera > Anisolabididae > Euborellia > Euborellia annulipes. The sequence continues at coordinate 89,370 of JAKCPI010005372.1, read as the reverse complement.
ACCTTTTTTATTTTTATTTTATTTTTAACCCTAAGCCCTTTTAAATCTCTAAGCATTTGAAGAGTAAAAGGCAAATATTTTTTCATATTCATTTTTTTTTTCTTCCCACCTATAAAAATCAAGTCAAGATTAATGCTTGGTGAGTTTTAGCATTTGTTTTAAGAAAAAGTTTTCTTCAAAAAATGGACAGTGACGTCATCATCCCTGAAAAGCTTTACTCAAGGTTTCTTCATTATTAAACTTGAAAAAAAAAAAAAAAAAATGAAAATGCATCGTTTAAAATAAAATAAAATAAAAAATAACGAAACGTTTTCTTGTTGCCTCTGAGAGGGTTTATTAATCTCAGTGAAATAATTTAAATCCACCTCTAACGAGACATATCTCAGTTTAAGAATATTACGAAATTGAATACATTTTTTATTATATTTTCTTTCTTTTTCCTACCCTTTTGTTTGAATAAAATGAGAAAATTTAGGATAAAAAAAAAAAAGATAAAACTTAATGACATGATTGTGAAATAAATTATTTAAATAACGTTATTCAACTTAAGTATAATACAAAACTTTAATATTAAAATAAATTGAGTTCCATTCAATTATTATATTCTTAAGAAAATTTTTTTAATGAATATAATAATATTTAATGTTCTTAATAAATGTAGATAAAATATTTCCCCGAGTAAATTTAAATTCTTATTAATAGAAGATTATAAGAAAATTGGAAGAAGAAATTAATTAGGTTTTGCGAATATATTAATAAATTATGAATAAATGAAATTTTTTAATCTATTGAAAAAAATGGAAAATTAATTAAATTTTAATTGTTTCATATATAAAAAAAATAGTTTTACAATGTTTTGGCAATTTTATTCCTCTATCGAGTGTCACTTATAGCTCTCCCTCATCAGTGGTCTTAAATACAAATTCATTATCAAAATGATTGGAGGAATTTTTTAAATTTCTTAAAAATTGCAATAATACCATACTTTCTTAGTCACATTTCTTGGAGAACATTATTGCAATTTTGTGCATATTTAAAAAATTTTCTCTTTAATCAAAAATTAAAAATACTTTCTCTCTATTTATTTCATATATATAGGTTCAGAGAAAGTAATAAATGAATTTTTTAGCTGTGTACAGTCGGTTTTAATATTAACCGCCACTCTAGATAATAGAGCCGTGAAGTTAGACAACCAGAGCGCTTAGTTGCCATAAGTGTAGCTTCAAAAATACTATTTCCTCTGCAATATTTAAAAACGTTTATTTATTTATTTTAGAAATATTTATGAATTTTTTTTTATCATACGTTCATATTTATATAAACTAAAATTAAAATTTTATTTCCATTTATTTGAAGGTTAATATTTATAAAGCACTACCCAATGGAAACTTTTTGATTTGTTTTCTTTGTTTCTTATCTACTTTTACGAAATTCAAAATATACCTTCATAAACTTAATAAACTTATTATATAAAATAATGTATATTAGTCTATTATTTTCTATCTCTAAAATTCATTAGGCCAGGGGCTTATATATAATTTTTTTTCGGACAGGGGGCTCAACTCATATTTAAGGATCCCCCTCCCATTCACAAAATATTATTTAAAATACCGTATATATATTATATTGTAATTTGTTCAAAGGACCCTATCAAATTTAGAATTTTAATTGGATAATGCTTTATAAATATTAACATTCAAATACATGGGAATAAAATTTTAATTTTTAAATATGAACTTGTAATCATGAATTCATAAATATTTCAAAAATAAATAAATAAACTTTTTTTAATATTGCAGGAAAAAAGTATCTTTGAGACAACACTTACGGCAGCTAAGCGCTTTGGTTGTCTTACTTCACGGCTCTATTCTCTAAGGTTGTTAATATTGAAACTGACTGTACATTAACCTGAATCAGGGGTGTATATAGGGTGGGGGCCTCATTGAAATTTTTCAAATGTATATAGCCAATTTCCATATTTTTGTTTAAGAAAATGCAATAAAATGTAATAAAAAAAGAAATGTTTTTTTTTATAAATAAAACTCTTCCCTTTGAGATGATCCTTGTCACTCGGGGCTTATAGAGAAAGAAATTAGATTATGAAATTAAATATTTAGAAAGAAATTTTTCACACTGATTTTACCTTTGGCGGTGTCCTTTAAACAAAATAATATACTGTAAAATATTTTTGTTTATTGGAGTTGAATATTTAAATATGAGTTCGATTCCTCTCCCCCTCTCAAAAAAATAATGTATCCCCCCTCCCTGAATCGAATTAACGATAGCCTAAAATCTCTAAATAAAAAATTTGAAAGGACTTGAATTTTTTCAATTTCTTTGAGCCTTCAAATAATGAACTCAGATGTCAAAAACACATAAAAAATTCTCCTTATGTCAATATTTTGTTAATTAAAATAAAAATAAATTTTTATCTAATTTGTATTTTTTTTTTTTTTTAGAGTTATCCTCTTCTTCCATCGATTGTCTTGCTTTCTTATACCGGGGTACTTCATAACTTCGAGTCCTTTGATCTACTCATCTACTGCTGAAGCTGTTAATGTGAGTCAGATTTTTTCTTAATGGAGGTTTATATATTTTTATATGTCAATATTTAATACCCCCTTTTATTATTAATATATTTAATTTTTTTAAATGATTTTATTTTAATCTAAATGGAATCCAGGTGAATTTAATTTCAGGGCTTCCGATCAAAAATACATTTAATATGAGACTGTAGGGCTTTGAAAAAATATTTTCAATAATAATTTTTACTGAATCTCCTTAATTTTATTTTATCAAAAGCATTATTTTATTTATTTAAAAAGGATATTTGCATTAGGCCACAAGTCATTTTTGCCACCAATATTATAAAATTTATTGATATTTTTTTCTCAATTTTATCAGCTACTGGTTTTTCTTTTACCGTTATACCATATTAAAATACATGGTTTCATTTTTATTATATGCTCAAAAAAAAAAAAAAAAAAAAAAAAAAAACTTTTGAAAGACACATTTAATTTCCCTAAATTTTTTTTTTCAACTTTCCTAAGTACTATAGGAAGTTTAGTGTTCGCGATTTTGTTTTTGAAATTCTATATTTCAATGAATCTCCGCTTCTAAAGTATAATTTTAATCGCGTATTTTATGTGTGTGTGTGAGTGTAAACACGAATGCTGCCGAACAGCATGATTAATTGAAACAAAATTTCCTTTTTACAAATCGAAAATAACAAAATATTCCATCAAGTAAAAATTTAATGAATTAGCCTAATACTAAATCTTTTTAATCATCATTTTGAATGAAAATTTTTTCATATCTTACTCAAATAGTAAGATATTGAAAGGTGAAAGATAATAATTAAATCAATTACACAGGAGAACAAAAAAAGACCTTTATTTTATTTTTTTTTTGAGAAAGTAGATTTATAGCTGGGTAAATTTATTGAGAAAACAGGATGAATAAAGAAGAGCAGCTAGTATTTGTTTCATTTATTTAAGGCCATTAAGTGACGTTTCGGTCTCGGTCGAGACCATCTTCAGAGCTATAACATAGCAAGAAAAGCACAAATCCTTAAAATTACAATTTCATTTCAATCATAAGAAATATTACAAAAATATAAAATATATATATATACCTTATGGGCTGTCAATATAAGATAAATTGTAAAGAGCTCAATTATATAATTCATAACCCTTAAGTTATAGCAAGGTATATAAATACTGTAGATATAAATTAATATACATAGGGTTGTACAATTGAGGTATTTTTGGAAGAGCAACAGTCAGAGTGGTGCGTCTTATCGACTACAGGTAATTAATAGAAGAGCAAACTCGTAGCCTATATATATTAGTACTCCCACCACGCATATCGGTGACGTAGCAGACTATCGTATACACATCAGCGCTTTAAGATATTCCTATACAGGAAGATTGTAGATTTAAAGTCTGTTTTAAAATTGACTGTTTTGTTTATAAAAATGTGTATAGCCTCCAGAGTCAGTCTTTTGTAATAATTTCCTTCGTATCCTAGGATTTTTACATTATCAAAGTTAAAATTATGATTTAAATTTATAGCGTGTTCTGCCAATGCAACGCTGGTCTCCTTGTTCTTAATATTGCTCTTGTGCTGTGACAAACGACTATTTAAATATTGTCGAGTTTGCCCAACATAACATAAGTTGCAGTCGCTGCACGGCACTTTATACACAATCCCAGAGTTTTTTAGAAGGGGGGTGGGGTCCTTGTTGTTGAATAGGAAGCTCATGGTGTTGGACGGTTTAAAAGAGATGATGATGTCCCCACTTATGCGGCTTACGAGTTTTTTAATGTTCTCTGAGAGTCCTGGTGTATATGTAAGACTTATATAAGTTTTTGTATTATTAGCCACGGGGGTGTTGTTATCACTGCTCGGATTGGCAACCAAAGACACTGAGTTGGGCCTGGGCTGTTTGGTTTTATAAAAATATATTTTGAATACTTTTTCAACGAAGTGTCTGGGGTAACCATTAGTAAACATGATTTTCCTAATTTTGTTGAAACATTCTTGCTTGTATTCTGGACTAGATAATACATCTGCTCTTAAAATCATGTTATATAATAGATTTCTCTTATGTACAAGGGGGTGATTCGAACAGTAGTTTACAACACGATCAGACTTGTTGCTCTTCCTTATCCATTTTGTTCTGATACCTTCTCTCTCTGATCAATGTCATATCTAGAAAATTTATTTGATTGTTTTGTTCTAATTCTTTCGTGAATTTTATTCTGTCATTAAAACTGTTCAATACGACCAGAAATGGCTCGATTTTATTTTCAGGGATGGCCGTAATGACATCATCCATGTATTTAAATATAAAGGGTGGTTCGCACGCAATTTAGAGAGGTTTCCTCAACAGAGAATCTACCACAAGGTTGCAATTACAGGGCCTAGGCGGAGCCCATTTTTTGTTTGTCGGGGTATTAGGGTAGGGCTGATTCCAAAAATACTATCGGTTTTGCCTCACCACGTCTAGTTTTGGAGCTATAGAGAAAATTAAATTTTAATAGAAAATGTGCTCTAAAACGGTTCTAATTTTGAATTACCTAGATTTATTTAAGGCGTTACCCTTTAAAAATATGCAGATAGATGAATTAGATAGAAATATAAAGATTTCAGTCCAATCAGAGGTGATTTAGTGGTGCAAACACGGCTAAAAGTTTAGAAATTTAGTTTTTTTTTTAACTTTGGACACTCCTAATACAATTTTTTCATCCCTGAATGCCAAAACCATATTTTTACGATATTCTATAGCTTTTTCCAAAAATCATTGTTTCGCGGAAATCTGTTAATTAGCCGGTTGCCAATCTTTTAGGCGCTTTGCACTCACCTATAGTAGAGATCTCATAGGAAAGAATAAACTTATAACTATCAGTATTTAGATATAGATATATATTTAACTATTTTGTTCAAAATTTCGCTAATAATTATTAGATTTTTTCGAATGAATGTTTTTGCATTCAGGGCTAGAAAAAAATTGTATTAGGGGTGTCCAAAGCTAAAAAAAAAAACTGAAAGAATTTTATTTTTCTAAACTTTTAGCCCTGTTTTGCACCTCTAAATCACCTCCGATTGACTTTATATTTCTATTTAATTCATCGATCTGCATATTTTTAACAGGTAACGCCTTAAAAAATTCTAGGTAATTCAAAATTAAAGCACATTTTCTATTAAAATTTAATTATAGCTCTAAAACTAGACGTGATGATGTTAAACTGATAGTATTTTTGGAATCAGCGCTACCCAAATACCCAGAAATAAAATACCCCGGCAACAAAATCACTATTCCCCTGTGTTATTTTCGTTGAAGGAAAATTAATAGAAAAATGTTGTAACATTCTTACCACTAATTTTTTTTTTTTTTTAATCTGACCAGAGAATAAAATACCAACAATTAAAATCTCTGAAATGTTTTATTTTTTGGAGATTATATGTTTATTCTTAATTAATTTCAATTTGTATTTTAAATAAAATCCGTTCGATGTATTCGGAATTAGACAGTCATATGTTGATAATCCTCTTTTTGTATTTGAATTATTTATTAAGGTATTCTCAAATTTTTTCAATTAAACAAAAATATATTCGTTTTTTTTTTAAGGATATATATATATATATATATTTGAGTAAATAAATAAATAATTTTATAATCTAAAACGGGGAAAAAAACATATGGCGATCTCAACGCAGCAGCGATTTATTAATTGAATATGATATATATTTGAATAAATTCTTCTTTGATTTGATAAACAGTGAATGACATATATAATAGACGATTGATTCAGCGCGAATATTTAGCCACATCTATCAATGGTAGCTGTCGATGTAATAATAAATGCCTACCCTCACTGAACTTCCACCCTCACCTGCCCTCGCAAATCCTTTAAAGGGGAACTCACTTTCCTTTAATCCCCACACTAACATTTAATTCGATAAATTGATTTACTAAGAAATTTTATTTAAAAAAAAAAATGTTAATTCTAATATTTGACTTTAAATTAAATACATATTTATTAATATAAAAATCTGGTGTGATTTAAAGCACAACACGAATCTTTCTTTTATCTTCGGTAATCGAAAGTTGTGTACTGTGCGGTCTCACCAGGTTTTTTTTGTGTCGACCCCATTAGTTCCAACCATTGTGTTTCATAAATTACGCTCAGCTACGAATGCTAGAAACCATTTCTTCCTATGAACTACATGAGTAAAGTGCTTCAAAGATGATCATTAAACTTCATTATTATTATTATTATTAGTGTGCTTCAAACAATTTTGAGAGAGAAATGAGAATATACATTTTAAAGAGCATCAAAAAATAGTTTATTTATGAATTTAAATCAAAATTGTTCCAGTGAATTATTAGAAATTCAAAAAGTAATTCAGTAAAGTACTAGTACTTTTTGGCTGATTGCTCAAAAGCTTATTTTAACTGTTCGAGAGGGTAAATAAAATTTCAAGCTCGTAGCTCATTTCCTTCATGCCTTAAACATCACATACAGACAGACAAATTTGCGGGACCTACTTTTTTCCGAAGTCCTCATAACATGAAAGTAAAAATCGAACTACCATCATCTATATATATAATTCGCTAATGTCCGCCTGTCTGTCTGTCACGCTCTATATAGGCAACTTCCCGTTGGAATTTTGAAATGAAATTTTATATGCATAAATAGGACCTTCTCGGGATTACAGGAAAATTATTTTCATCCCGAAATTCCTATAACTTTTTGAGTTATTAATTCTTAAAGTTACTATTTCTCCCATAGGAAATGTATAGAGAAATATTTATGTTTTCTTTTCATTTGTGTATTCCGTGAATGTAAACAAATCCTCAAGCAGGCACTGAATTGGAATGGAATAATAATTTTCTTTTCATCATTAAGAGGAAAAGGCGAGGGTCCGCCGCAGGAGGGGGTGGGGTTCATGGGGTGAAGCCCCCCTGTCTAGACGTGAAGCTACTCATAATTAAGAAAAGGCGAGGGTCCGTCGCAGGCGGGCGACGCGACTAGTACTAATATATAATATATAAATATATATATATAATAATAATATATATATATATATATATATAATATATAAAGCGTTAGCCACTGATTTCCGTTTTATGTACCTGTTTACCACTCTCTTCTCTGATTGGCCAGAAACAGAGGAAGTGAAGTCATTGAGGGAAATTTAAAGCTTTAAGTCAGAGAGGGAAATTTAAAATTTTCAAACAGTGAACAAGAATAAATAATAAATAAATTTGATGCATTTGGTCTCCGAAAGCGAGCAAGGTGGTCCGGGGCGCAGCCTCCTGGCAAGTGGGAAAGCCCGCCTTCTCCGGCAATTGTGGGTTTTAATTAGTTAATAGTCCTGTATACCGAATTCAACTTAAAATTATTTTTTAGATTAATTTATAATCTTGAATAAAAGCATATAATTAAAAATTAATATTAGTGAAGTGGCATAATAAACTATTTTAGATAGTCCCACTTAAGCCGTTCAAATTGGGGTGGATTCGGCCTTGTTGCTTTGACAAGTTATTTGATTTTAATCCTTTTTTATCCTTAGCTTAGGGACAATCCCATCCCCCATGGCTATTTAAAAATTTAAGTGAAAATAGTAGATTTACACAGTAATTATTGAAGAGGGCTCAATTGAATTTAATAATATATCATAAGATACATTTATATATAATATCAAATTATTAAATTTTAAAATTTATCAAATGGAGGGTAATTTTAAAGATTCAAGATTCGTACATATTTATTAAGAACATTTTTTTTTTAATTTCAGTAATTAATTGGATAAATGGATGGATTTTATGAAATAGTGTTCCTTCCCTCCCCCTGACCCACACCTCGCGGCACGTCCCGGATCAACCAAGTCGGAGTCATCCCCATTTTTAAGCCACCCCAAATTGTGTCTCTGGGTTGAGATTTTCTTCCATTTTCCTTCCCTAAGAGTCGATATTAGTAATGCTGAATTATTTGCGGCAAGCTGGTCTCGAACCCGAGTTATGTTCCAACTTCAGATCCAAAATCCGCAGCTTAGCCACTTGCCTCCTCAATTTCATTAATTAAAAATGATCAATTATTTTGTAAACAAAAAAACATCGCTTTCCAATTAATTAATCACCGCTTGCTTTCATCACGCTTCGTGTTTAATGCTATTTTTTTTGCTCTTTTGTCTTCTTTTTCATATATTATTCATTTTTTTTTATGTAGTCTCACGCTCTTCCCGCAGTAGGAAAATTAAGTACTATATTGGTATCATGAAAATTTTTGACTTGCCTTTTCAACTCTATGACTTTTGACACCCTTTGAACTACTGGGTTGAAATTTTATATTCCCGGACAGTTGAAATAAGCTTGTGAACAAAATCGGTCAAAAAGCACTAGTACTTTACTGAAGTACTTTTTCAGTTTTGTATGTAAATTTCGATTCAAAAGGGGAACGGACCCCCTTTTGAACTTTTTACACATTTAAAAATTTTTTTTGAAATTTTGTAATTTCGCACATCTAACAACTTTCTTTTAACTTTGGTAATCGAAAGATGTATACTGTGCTGTCACACCAGATTTTTTCAAATATAATATACCGTGCAGAGAAAAGATATTGGACAAGCTGGCGTCCACCTGGCTTTTGAGCCCCCCTAGGCAACCATTTACAAAAGTCCGTATATTGAGTTGTTGTTAAGAGAACCCTACAGGGGACATGTCCATTTGGAAGCAACTAACTATACAGACTGTTGTAAATGGCTGCCCATGCGTAAGGCTCAAAAGCCAAGCAGACGCGGCGAGCTTGTCCAATATCTTTTCTCTGCACGGTACATTTTCGTTGATATAGTTCTTCTTTTTCTCTCAGTTCTTTATCTAAATTGAAAATAAAATAATTTTTTTTCTAATTTCGTTCTTTCTGATCTAATATCAACCCAATCAGAGGTGTTTTCTTATTCTTACTTTTCCAATTAAAACCTATTAAAGGTTAAAAAATTATTTATATTACTAATAATATTTTAAACAGATACCATCCAATAATAATAAAGATAATTTTTTTTTTCTTACGTTAAACATTTATTCTTTTGGAATTATTAAAAATCAATAATAAAAGATAAAAGACGATTGATATTATTAGCTTATCTCAAGAGTTGAAATATTTTAAAAAAAAATATTATAAAAATGAAAATCGATTGGAAAAACTAAATTTTCTTCTATTTATTGGATTCGAGTTGTACCATGACTCAAAAATGATCAATGGCCGGGTTATATTTCTTTTTTTTTTATAGGCAGATATAGCATTCGAACCAATTTTATTTTTTGATTAATCATTAAAAAAAAAAAAAAAAAAAATATATATATATGAACAGATTCTCTAACATTTTTTCCAATTTGATTTTACATATTCTGTAAAGAAATCTCTTTCCCCTCTCAGCCCTTAGACCGATCAACCTTTCACCTTTAAATTTTTTTTGGATTGCCAAAAAGTATAATTATTAAAAATAAAAACTTTTTCTTTTCATGCCTATATATGTTAATATATAGAAAGAAAGTATTGTTGCCAAAAAATTCGATGTCGAAATTTTGATGGAAATACACGTTTTGAGATCCCTAAGTTCAAAAAAGTGGGTCCCACAAATTTGTCTGTCTGTGTGTGATGATTTAAGACATGAAGGAAATGAACAACGAGATTGAAATTTGATATTCAAGTTAGATATCTTTCCGGAGAGTTAAAATAAGCTTTTGAACAAAATCGGCTAAAAAGTACTAGTGCTTTAATGAAGTATTTTTTCAGTTTGGATTAAAGATTGATTAAAATTTATAAAACAATTATTTTAAAGTGAAACTTTTATTATATCGGTACGAATTTTTTGGTTCTTCTATCAGCATGTCGCTTTGTAACGAGGTGACGTAAAAAGCCATGACGTTACAAGCCATGACGTCACAATCCGTGACGACAAAAATATGAAAGTTGAAATTTAATATATATAACGAATTATAAAAAAATTATTGTGAGATTTAATAATTCAATTTTTTAATTGATAAAATATAATTTTTTAAATAATTTAAAATATTCAAATCTTCAATCTATATATACTGTATATATAAATCCAGGGGGGCGAAGCCCTCCTGACTAGACGTGCCGCCCGCCGAAGGCGGGCGGCGCGGCTAATTACTAAATAAATATTGCTCACAGTTTTTAACATGCCACTATTGATTTCCCATTTTCCAATTATTAAGTTAAGATTAAAAACGCGATTTTAATACCCTTAATTGAATAATTTTCTGAAAATTTTCAGTTAAACGCCTACGATCCAAAAAAGTTTCACTTGCATCGTGGTTTCATAAAACCACACAATGATTTTTTAAAATGTATATTCTCATTTCGCCCTTGAAATTTTATGAAGCACACTTTACTTTTGTACTTCATAGGAAAGATAGATGAAATGGTTGCCATGGTAACAGAATATAAATTTTTTTTTCTTTTTAGATTAAAATTATATAAATCAACTATTTTTATATGCCCTTTAATAAGTATATCAGTAAAATTTTATTAAAAAATTTTTGAATAACACTTTACTGATGTACTTTTTCAGTTTTTTTTTCTTTCGAATTACTAAAAATTCACTGGAACAATTTTTATTTTTATTTATAAATCAACTATTTTTTTAGATGCTCTTTAAAATGTATATTCTCATTTTGCTCTCAAAATTGTTTTAAGCACTTGTTACTCTTGTACTTCATAGGATCATTTGGTTGCCAAAATATAAATATTTTTGTGTATTTATAAATTTTACATCTTGAATTCTAATGTACTGACGGAAACCAAATATCTTTCTATAATTAAATATTTATTAATTCATATACCCGAAAAAATAAGGGTGTGCCGCCGGGAGTTGAACCACGGATTCTCCAATTTGCACTCCGAGTGCATTGGAGAATCCGTGGTTCAACTCCCGGCGGCACACCCTATTTTTTCGGGTATATGAATTAATAAATATTTAATTATATAAATTTCGCGGCTCACATATGCGATATATATAATATCTTATTTATTAAATATCTTTCGACACAAAAAAGTTATGTGCTGTTCGACCAGTCACACCAGATTATTTTTGGGCACGTTTTCGCTTTATTATCCGTAAACAAACAAACAATCATTGATAGATAGCATTGAATAATATTGTCATATTCTGATTTTCAACATAAATATCCTTGATTACCGATTTTCAAAACGCTATTGACTTAATCCTTTCGACTAACAAATTACTAAACTAAAAAAAGATTTTTATTTTTATTTTACACTCATTATATTACCTTTCATGAATTTAAATTTTATTTTCGGATTTCTTTTTAGCCAGCCATATCAATTGGAATTTCTAAATTAATTCAATTTTAATTTAAAATTAATTAAATTGTTTTCTAAACAAAGCCTTTTATTCATCACTTAATTAAGATTTATCTTTTTTAATGATATTAATTTTTATTTTAAATTTTCAATCGACATTTTAAAATTCTTCATATATAAATTAAACAGACTTACACTTACAATTAAACTCGAATTGCGCACCAAGAAACAGTTTCAGTTTAATCCTGTAATTATTCAAAACTAATTAAATGTTGATTGAAAATAATTTAAATATACAAGAGCTAGATGAATTAATTTCCCATTTCAAATTGAAATCTGTTTTTGTTTATCCATTTAAAACATGTTTTCTAATTTATTTTAACTAAAAAGTCACATATTTTCGACGTTATTTCAAACAGGAAAGAGTCAACATATATTAAATATGTATACTATATTTAAATATTAACAGATGCATTAATAACAAATATCACCTTGAGCTCATATACCCCAAGCAAATATAAAATTTTAGTATATTCTAAGGTGGCTAAATATTTGAAATTGTAGGAGAAGATAAATATTAGGCTTACATAATGTTTACCCCGTAGTACTCTTGATATGAGTACTGGCGGATTCTAGATGTCTGGTGTTGAAACCCCCCCTCCCATTGTAAATTAAAAGAAATAGACCCATTTAAAAAATGTAGGCCCGAACCCTCGGGAATAGAATAGTCGATTGGTTGATGAGTCAGAACATTGGTAGATCCTAGGGGGAGGAGGGGAGAGGGGAGGGGTTAAAAATTCCCTCAACCGTCTTGTTTAAGACAAAAATTAATTAACAAAAGTCTTAATATTTTTGGAATTCCAAAGAAATAAAATAAAAAATTTCTCTCTTACTTTCGGTAATAGAAAGTTGTGTTCCGTGCTTGTCACACCAGATTTTTCGTGTCGAGATATATTTAGTTTCCGCCGATATATTAGAATTCAAGATGTAAAATTTATAAGTATGGTAAAATATTTATATTTTGTTATCATGGCAGCCATTTCTCCTATTTTTCCTATACAAGAGTACAAGAGTAAAGTGGTCTTCAGAAGATTTCAAAGGCAAAATGAGAATATACATTTTAAAGAGTATCTAAAAAATAATTTATTTTTGAATTAAAAAAAAAATCGTTGAAGCGAATTTTGAGAAAAAATACATCAATAAAGTACTAGTACTCTTTGTTCGATTTTGATTAAAAGCTTATTTTCATGCCCTAGGGGGGTGCCTAAATTAAATATAAAATTTCAACCTCCTAGATCAATTCCTTCATGCTTTAAATTGAACACAGACAGACCGCCTGTTGCGAAAACCACTTTTTTTTGATTCAGGGGATCTCAAAACGTGTATATCCATCAAAATCTCGACTTCGAATTTTTGACATGAATCCAATACTTTCTCTCTCTCTATATAGAGGTAAGAGAAAGTAAAAATACATTATAGCATAAAAACAAAATATATTCCGAGGGTAATAGTTGACTCATCCCCCAGTGGTTTCCCTCCCCTCTCAGATGTTCAAGAGATCTTAGAGGGAGTTTTTAGTTTAAGACAAATTTAGGATTTGTTATTCTGAATTTCATTTTAAATGAGCGAGTCTAAAATAATTTTTTTTTTTACATTAAAATGCGCAATTAATTTTTTTTTTTTGAATTTTGATCAAAGAAATATATTTTTTTCTAAATTTTAAATCGTCCAGCATCTTTGTTTATTTATTTTTTATATAAGAAAGGGATAACAAAGAGGAGACAAGTGGCAAAGGCTGTAAGCTGCGGATTACGGATCTGAAGTTTAAACATAACTCGGGTTCGAATCCAGCTTGCCGCAAATAATTCAAACATTGCCGAAGTCTCCTCTTAAGATAGGAAATTAAGAGAAAATCTCATCTCACCCCACAAACACAAAGGGTCCAATTTGAGGTTTCCAAAGTGCCTTAAAAATGAAGACGAATATTTCTCCTTGACCACAGTACCAGATTCACCTATTTGATTTCAATAATCTGCTAGAGAAGAGTAGAAGAATATGATATTATCAATATTTATATGATATTTATCCAAAGATTTTTAGAACCTATGATTAACACTAAAGTCAAAATAAAATAAGGGAAAGTAAAAAACATGTATATCCATCAAAATCTCGACATCGAATTTTTGATATAATCGCAATACTTTCTCTCTCTATATATTTCATATATAGGGTAAGAGAAAGTAAAAAGGATAAATATTCTTAATAAATTTTCCCAATTTCTTTGATAAAATTGGAACATTGCAAGATCCTGGCCTATCTTCTCACAAATACATAATCATTCACACAAAATCCAATTAAAAAAAACAGTCAGAAGGAAATAATTATCCAATATAATTAAAAAATAATATCGCAAATTTTAAATATTTTTCATTTTATTTCTTTTGCTTTAAAATCTTAATATTCTATATATATATATAATACTCCCAAACAACATAAAATACTAATTACACATGTTCAGTACACTCTATGATATTATCAAACCATAATATTTTAGTAGAAAAGTCATTAAAAGCTAACATTATAATAAAGTCCATGACATGTATGATTGCGACTGGGTTGACCAAAAGCGTTTGCAATTAAATGAATTATAAAATTAGTATTACAAATAATAAAAGGATATCGTTAATGTTTATTTCATTACCTAATAAATTATACATTTTTTATGGAAATAAACAAAGAAACTTTTCTTGCAAGAATATTTAATGAAATTTATCCCTATGTGGGATCAGACAAATATAAATATTAATAGGACTTAAATCATTAACAGGAACTTTTGGGTTCATAAATTCGCTGGTTTTTCCTTGGTGATATTCAACCCAAATATGGTACAAGACCAATTAAACAAAAAATGAGTTGGTCATTTGGGTTGTCTATACACAGCAAGCACTCGGAATATAAAAAAAGTGAGATTTAATTTATTCTTTGGAATTTTTTGAGTTGGAAATTTCTCTATTTATGAATTTTTATTTTTATTTATATTATTTACGACAATTATTAACCAACCGTATTTACTTATACTAATTGCTATCCATTGAAATCTTGCTTTGAAAATCAACATTGTTAACAATGTCAACACTGACCAACTAGCTTTATACTTTAACAAGGGTGAAGAAGATTGTCTTGAGTATCTCATGATCCTTAGCCTATATACTGTCTGTGATGAGAATCTGAAATAGATATTAAAGATGAAGTTAAACTCGGCGAGCCGCAGTTACTTCATCTTTTACTGTGGGACGTTGAATTTTCATTAAAATTAAACAAAAGTTTTATTTTAATAGGCTATTTAAAGTGTTATTTTTAGGTCAACTATTTGCGAATTCTCAAATCATCCGGACCTACAAATAGAGATTCTTACATTAATCATTAATCATACTTAATCATCATCATCATACTTTGATGATTGTATGATTGAAAATTGTCTAATTTATAAATATGTAATAGAATTATTACACCTTTCTTAATATATACATGTTGATTATAAATTAATTTAAGAATATATATTTGTAGGCCCGGATGATCAGAAAATTTGCAGTTGGCCTAAAAAACACTTTAATAAAACTTGTTTAATTTTCCCAACGGTAAAAGATGATATGATTTATAAATTTAATATGCAAAAGAATAGAGGTAAAGGTGGTAATATGAGCCCTGTAGGTATTATGAGCCCCCAATATATCTCGTCATAGAGTTCACACAATCTAATGGGGATTGATGGAAACACTGTGTTCCGTTCTTTTTTTAGGCCTCTAGAGAGCTTTGGTTCAGTTGTTGATGATAGATGGTGGATAAATCAGGTATTTGTGTTTTCTTCTACTAAAAAACTTTGAAGCTACCTATTTAGCCCTTAATTATGATTATTATTCGATTGTATTTACTTTAATAGGCTACGCAATCTAATAGAGTAGGTTTTAAGCTTTGATTTAATGTAGGTGATAATTAATTTAGACAGTTACAAAGATAGAATATGCTTTGAGGAAATTCACTATGGCTATGTCGGTAATGTAAGCCCCCTTCTGTGCCTGGTATATGAGCCCCAATTTTTGTGGGTCCGTCAATACCGGAGAGTCCGTTTTGGAAATGCCAGTTGGAGTTGATAGTCCCGGAGATGAGCATACTCCCTGTAGGTTTTGTGAAGGGCTTTACTCTGCCAATCATCAAGGAGAACTGTGGATACAGAGCCTGATGTGTGAAATGTGGGCGCACAATGACTGTGCTGGGACTGAAAAAGATGTTTATATTTGTGACTTTTGCAGATCATAAAATATTTTCTGTTTTCCAACTTATTTACACTAGTTAAACTCGGCGAGCCGCAGTTACTTCATCTTTTACTGTGGGACGTTGAATTTTCATTAAAATTAAACAAAAGTTTTATTTTAATAGGCTATTTAAAGTGTTACAACCTCTTTTTAGGTCAACTATTTACGAATTCTCAAATCATCCGGACCTACAAATAGAGATTCTTACATTAATCATTAATCATACTTAATCATCATCATCATACTTTGATGATTGTATGATTGAAAATTGTCTAATTTATAAATATGTAATAGAATTATTACACCTTTCTTAATATATACATGTTGATTATAAATTAATTTAAGAATATATATTTGTAGGCCCGGATGATCAGAAAATTTGCAGTTGGCCTAAAAAACACTTTAATAAAACTTGTTTAATTTTAATTTTCCCAACGGTAAAAGATGATATGATTTATAAATTTAATATGCAAAAGAATAATAATAAAAATGACAAATCAAGTTGATTTATATGTTTACTGTAGCCTCTGCCCCTTGGAGAAGAGTCTAGTTCAATTAGTCCTGAATTCAGGGGAGCCAAATTAGTTAATTTTATAAGAACGGACAAAGGTTAGCTGTAAATTTATATATAATTAATGGTTTACTGAAAATATGGAATTTGGATTTTTGAAACAAATAATCAGACCAAAAGAATTTGAGGACGAAAGGGAAGTGAATCGAATTCAATAGAAACCTGTTTAAGAATATCTTCACGGTTGTGAAAATCCAATGGAATTTTTTGATGATTTTCCCTTTCTTAAAAGATACAGATTCACCAAAGAAGCTGTGATCCATATTTTGTTGCCTTCAGTAATTGATTAAATAATCGTGGACCGCCTGTGTTTGCATTAATGCAGCTTTTAATTTGAAAAGTTCTTTTTGCTGACATTAGCAGAATTTTCTTAGTTGAAATTTTAAAAGAAAAGAAAAGATTGTCTTCTGCAATATAAATTTGATTAATTTATTTAATTACAGAAACTAGTTTCGAGGACGTTTGTCCTATTCATCAATCCGATACAATACAATTTTTTTTACATGAAAAAGTTTATTACAGATATAATGTAAAACATTTCATGTTAAAAATTTGAATGGTATGGACCGATGAAGAAGATAAACGTCCTCGAAACTGTAGTTTCTGTAATTAAATAAATTAATCAAATTTAAATTGCAGAAGACAATCTTTTCTTTTAAAATTTCAATGCAGCTTTAAAAGAATAATAACTTAACATGTTTTTTTTTTATTTTCAATTGCCTTTTTTTACTTACACACTGTACAGCACAAGTTTGGCCAAGAGCATATTCTTCTGCTCAGTGTAATTTTTTCTTCCAAACTTTTGGTTTTCATTTCTATTTTTTTTTTTTTTTTTTTGACATGTATACATTTAGTTTGTGCTAATGTTAGTTTCGGGCTTAATTGCGGCAGTCATATTGATATCTTCATGTCATGTTGCCAATTTATCACTAAAAATCCCTAAAATATTACTTCCAATTGCCTCCTTCACGAAGGAAGACTTGAGATCCCTCTATGGAATAAGGCGGCTTTGAGTTTTCAAGGCATCCTTCGTCAAGGCTTCCTTAGTCAAGGCTTCTTTAGTCAAGGCTTCCTTAGTTAAGGCTTCTTTAGTCAAGGCTTCTTTATTCAAGGCTTCCTTAGTTAAGACTTCTTTAGTCAAGGCTTCCTTTTTACCTAATAATAAAAACTCATTATTTTTACTTTTATTTTCGTACTTTAACTAAATTAGCCGGATTTTTGTTCAGTTTACTGCTTAGAATAAGTTGAATAAATTTGTTTATATTTTCTTCCTTAATTCTCTATTTATAGTCTATAGATTTTTTTTTACATTTGCACATTCATTTGGATTTTATTTGTTAAAATCTTTTCAATTTTTTTTTTCCTTAACACTAATAGCGAAAGCAACTTGGAATGTATTTTCTTCAGTTTGCAAGTGATTTACTAGTTGAACAGATTGAAACATAGACACAAGTGGAAATTCAATCTAATTCGTTGCTTTTGAAAGCAACTTTAAAGGCCTCTTAGTGGAATATGCTTTTAGACTCGGACCGCGAATTCCTTTGAATTCATCATCAATCTTGAGCTCTTTTGAATTGTACACGCTAACCGATCGATCCCAAGGGAAAATACCCCCACACCACACCCACTGCCAACGGGTCGAGATGTTTATTTGTTCTTGGCATATTTGCACGGCGGATTTTGCTCTCTGACACATTTGTTTATGTGGGCGGAATGATGGAGGAACTAACCGTAAAAAGAACAATTAAAATTTTATTTATTTAAAAAAAATCAAATTAGAGTTGAATGACACATGAATGAATAAAATAATTTTAATCTGTTAATTAGAATAAACTTTCAGCCGATAGAGCAACAACACTTTTTACTTTCTCTTGCCTATATGTGTAATATATAGAAAGTATTGCGATCATGTCAAAAATTCGATGTCGAGATTTTGATAGATATACATGTTTTGAGGTCCCCTGAGTCCAAAAAAAGTGGATCCCGCAAATTGGTTTGTCTGTCTGTCTGTCTATAACGATTTTAAGCATGAAAGAATTGCGCTACGAGATTGAAATTTTATATTTAAGTTAGCTACCCTCCTGGGCATCCAAAATAAGCTTTTGAAAAAAATAAGTACTAGTACTTTACTGAAGTAATTTTTCAGTTTTTTTTTTTTTCGAATTTCTCAAAATCGGCTCTAAAGATTTCGATTAAAATTCAAAAACCAATTATTTTTTATATTCTCTTTAAAAAGTATATCAGTAAAATTTTTCATGAAAATTGTTTGAAGTAGGCCTACACTTTTATTAGTATTTTAGATATTTCAAATTGATTTTCCGGCTTTTCCTACCATAGAACTACGGTGCTATGGGAAACTAAATATATCTCGACACGAAAAACCTGGGGTGGCAAGCACAGTACACAACTTTCGATTATCGAAGGAAAGTTGTGTACTGTGCGATCAGTCACACCAGATTTTATATTTCTCAACTTTAAATATATATTGTTTATAAACAAAAATCCAATGGGTTTCTTAAAAATAATTCCATCCTATTTATTCAGAGCATAACAAACTTTTAGAGCAGGGGTTATTTTTGTCCGCGATTCCCTTAATATTTTCCGCGGTACCCCTGTAGCAGAGCCACAGTTTGTGTGCCAGACTAAGAATTTATTTACCTAAAGCCACTTGATAGCAAATTCATTAAGTTATATTAAAAATTTGCTTTTAATTTTGTGTAGGTCGTAAAATAAACTATCAAAATAAAAGTATGTTTATTTCTGAATGTAACAGAGAATAAAAAAAGTAATAGACGCATTTGATTAAATAAAAAAGGTACATTAAATTAATTAAGCCACTCCATAGACATATTCAATATTAAAGGAATCATAGACCAAATAAGTTCTGTATCCCCTACTCTAAGAGCTTGTTATTTTCTGAATGTAGATAGATAACTTTAAAGTTTTCTGCTTTAAAGCAAAAGTTGGATATTAAGATCCATATTGAATATGAATTTTTGTTTCGAAACAATCGACTTTATCTAAATAATAATACGAATGAATTTTCCAAGTAAAATAATTTTTCAAGAATTATGATTTTTCTCAGCATCCTCTGGACTTAATCTTTCGAAACTTAATTAAGACCAAATTTCATAACAATCTGTTGAGTGGTATGGGATTTGAAAAAAAAAAAAAAAACGAAATAAACCCACGCCATCATATAAAAAAATTGAAATTTAATCTCTGGTTTATTTCTTTTTTAAATGTAATTAATGCCCCTGGGCCCTAGCTCGGTGGTAGAAATCTTGTCTCATATGCTTTGGGGGTGGGGATCTCTTCCCGTCCAGGTCAATGAAATTTTTCTAAAATAAATTGGTTATCAATTTATTTAGAAAAGTTAGGTGTGACTGGTCAACATATAAATTTCTCTTACCTTCGATAATTTAAATTTGTGTTTTATATCACACCAGATTTTTTGTATCGACATATATTTAGATTTAGTTTCTTGCTGTAGGCCTACATTAGATGTAAAATTTATAAACATAGAAAAATATTTCTCCTATTTTATCCTTTTAAGTATAAGGGTAAATTTGCATCATAGAATTTTGAAGAAATATACATTTTAAAGATCCTCTAAATAATAATGATATTGTTAGAAAAGAATTGTTCTTTTTATTAATCTCAGACTCATGCTGACGTTTCGATTTCGGTAGGGATCATCTTCAGAACATAGAGGCTAGTCATCATAGGCGTAGCCACGGGGGGGGGGGATTTTGGGGTTCAAACCCCCCATTGGGCCCAAGCCATGACTAGATATGTAAGCTTTATAATACAAAACACTTTCTCTCTCTATATATTTCATTGATAGGGTAAGAGAAAGTAAAATATAATAATTTTCTCTAGCTTAAAAAAAATTAAATAAAACGCAAAAAATTCAAGTAAAATTGATTAAATCTCTAAAATGAAAAATAATAAAAATTACTATATAAATAAATTTATTATTTTTTTTTTTTAAGAGATCTGAGAGGAAAATTTGATCTTATAAAATATATAAATTAAAAATTAGAGGGTTGTATTATTTATTGCCTGAATCTGGTTGAATGAAAAATTGCGGCACTTAATTAAGAAAGGGCGGGCCCGAGCCAGCTTGAGGGGGGCGGGCGGAGTGGCTAGTCATATACAGTAGAACCTCGATAAGTTAAACCTCGCTAAGTTCAAAACCTCCGTAACTTAAAAATTTTTTTCAATTCCCTTCCCTTGACAGCGTAAAACCTCTATTACTTAAAGAACAAAACCTCTGTAACTTAAACAAATATTTTGAGCATAGCCCTCGATAACTTAAAATAATATTTTGGTGACCTCTATAACTTAAAGTATTTCTTTACATATCATCGAAAAAATAGTTGATGCAGAAAATCAAAAATACATGAAGCAGAAAAAAATTACTGATTTTTTTGTAAATAAATAAATCTATTAATTTAATTTATATTTAACTAAACTATTCTAAATAAACAAATAGATCAAACGAAATTCCTTTTTCACTCACGTGCCCAAAGTCAATAAACCTCGGTACGTTAAAAATTATATTCAATAACCTCTCTAACTTCAACTCTCGATAAGTAAAAAACTCGATAACTCAAATTTCTAACCGTTTCCCTTGAACTTTAACTTATCGAGGTTCTACTGTATTTTATTAGACTTCTTGTACTGCCCTATTTGTCGGGGGGGGAGAAAAATCATTCTGAACCCCCCCCCCCCATCAAAAATTTCTGGCTAGGCCTATGCTAGTCATAATATATGTAGGATTTCTTGGATTTAATTTTACCTCCAGGTTTCATTCTGAAACTGGTCTCGGAACAGCAAACATTGTATATATATTTATATTCGATTTTATATTATAGTCATAAAAATCGAATCCAAGAAATCCTTCATGTATTATGACTAGCCTCTTTGCTCTGAATAAGATCCCTATTTGGATCAAAACGTCAGCTTGAAATTGAGATGAATAAAAAAGAAAAAGACATTTTATCATTTATTTCTACCAATATTATTTAATACCGGTACGCAGCCATTAACCTTTTGAAAACTAAAAAATAATTGTTGTTAAGAGAAGTGGCTGTTCAACAATTATAATGAAAAATAAATGAATAAAAAATAATAGATTTATGAATTTTAATCAAAATCGTTAGAGAGAATTTTGAGAAAATCGAAAAAAATTACATCAGTAAACTACTAGTAATATTTTGCGAATTTTATTATAATGCTTATTTTCGCGGCTTAATATAAAATTTTCTTCTTGATTTATTTTAAACACATACACAAACAGAGAGACCATTTTACGGGAGCCCCTTTTTTAACTCAGACCTCAAAACGTGTCTCTTCTCTTCAATCATTAGTGACAGATATGACACGTGGTTACTCTGAAGGGTATTCATGGGAATAATACTGAGGTGGGTTCCTGTTTCCTTCCTCAGGAGGAGGCATCTCAAATAGGGTTGGATAATTTTTTGCCATGAGGTGGATTTGAACTTAAGCTGTCTTCAACTCAACTGCTTTATCCCCTCAACTAATCGCCTCCGGGTATTTCCCTCTAAATCGCAACATTAAATTTTCCAATACTTTCTCTCTATATTAACATATAATAGAAAATAAAACTGTAGCCTACATACATATATAAACAAAATAATCTTTGACTAGCAGAATCCTTAAGGATTATTCTATATTTCCACGGTGTATGTATTGCCACTTTAGTTTTCTAATTCGCAAAACCTGAACATAACTTTTCGAACCGCAATTGAATTCCAAAATTAATCACTTTGTATGTAAACTAATAATATAAATTAGTCAAGGTAGTTCATTTATTTTCTTTTATTAAAACGACAAATTACAATATCAATTATGTTTCATCTGAAATTGTTTTTATTTAATTAGAACAAAAGAGGAAAGAATATTAAGTGAATTCAGATTCAAGCTTTGAATATATAAAATAAATTTTCGGAATAAGTTCTTAAGTCAGTCTGTCTCTCTCTCTCTCTCTCTCTCTCTCCAACTCAGTTAATTTTACTTCATTTGAATCCAAGATTGAGGCTTTAAGAGATGATTTCAAACAATGCCAAAATGTAAATAAACCTTTATTATCAAAGTGTTCCATTGTAGATTTCAGTTAAACATGGTGTGCATGTGATACCTTATGGTTGTTTGGCTTTTTAACTAAAACCTTCATAATGTAGAACAAATAATGAATTTATAAACACAACTCTAAGTGTTAAACAATATAGGAGTTTATCTATTTTAGGTAAAGAAATTAACATAAACGTGTTTACATTGAAAGAATTGAAATTTATTAACAAACACAAATTAACTGGGAAATGGCTTTCAAATTAGTTTTGAAAGTAATATCTCTCGAAATTTTTACTTTCTCTTACGTGTAGTATATAGTGAGAAAGTATTGCTAACGGTCTGTGTGTCTGTGAACAAAATATCTCAAGAACAAAAATAGCTAGGAGGTTGAAATTTTATATTTAACCACAATAAGACGTGACACGAATCTTTTGAACAAAATCGACCAAAAAGTACTAGTACTTTACTGAAGTACTTTTCAGTTTTTTTCGATTTTCTCAAAATTGCCTATAACGATTTTGATTAAATTTCATAAATCAACTATTTTTTAGATTTTCTTTAAAAAGTGTAATCAGTAAAATCTTTCTTGAAAATTTAAGTACACTTTACTGATGTACTTTCTCAGTTTTTTTTTTTCGATTTTCTCAAAATTGGCTCTATTTTGAGTAAAATTCATAAATCAATTATTCTCTATATTCTCATTTTGCCATGAAAATTGTTTGAAGTACACTTTTACTGATGTAGAATTTCAGATTTTTCAAATTCATTTTTCGGCTCTTCCTTCCTTCCATAGAGCCAATGTTAAATCCCTATGGGGATTTGCATGTTAATATCGATTCAAAAGAGGAACTTTTTACACATTTAAAAATTTTTGTCAACAATTTAAATTAAAAAATTTCTATTAACATTTTTTCATATAAAAAAACAATGAAATAATTACATGTAGAAAATGCATTTGTTTCCGATAAGTCACACCAGATTTTTAAAAATAAAACCGCCGGGTGAGCATAGAGGTAGAGTACTCGCATCTTGTGCTATAGGTCAAGAGTTCCTAAATGTCAAAAATTTCTTATATTAGACAATATTGCATTTTTTGGCCAGCCGATACTCGAACCTTAGTTGTGTTGACTGTAGTTTTTCTCAGGCATTCAAGTCCGAAATTTATTTTATAATCTCACAAAAGACAAATCAAAAACTTTTATTTAGTTTTTATTTATCGTATCCCGCATAAATATATTCATTTATAATGTTTGATCATTTAACTTTTGTCATTTTATTCCCTTTTTACTTTCTCTTACCTATGTATATATGTAATATATATAGAGAGAGAAAGTATTGTATTCATGTCAAAAATTCGATGTCGAGATTTTGATGGATCTTCACGTTTTGAGGTCCCCTGAATCCAAAAAAGTCGTTTTCTCGACATGGTCTGTCTGTGTGTCTGTGTGTGTGTTCAATTTTAAGCATGAAGGGATTGAGCTATGATGCTGAAATTTTATATTTAAGTTAAACACCCCTCGGGACCGGAAAAATAAGCTTTTAATCAAAATCGGCCAAGTACTAGTACTTTACTAATGTACTTTTTCAGTTTTTTTCGATTTTCTCAAAATTCGCTCTAACGATTTTGATTAAATTTCAAAAATCAATTATTTTTTAGATGCTCTTTCAAATGTATATTTTCGTTTTGCCCTCAAAATTGTTTGAAGCACACTTTACTCTTGTGCTTCATAGGAAAGATAGGAGAAATGGTTGCCATGGTAACAAAATATAAATATTTTCCCATACTTATAAATTTTACATCTGAATTCAAATATTCCCTACTGCCGGGAACTAAATACATATCGACACAAAAATCTGGTGTGACAAGCACAGAACACAACTTTCGATTACCGAAGGTAAGAGAAAGTTGTGTGCTGTGCGACAGTCACCAGATTTTTTATTTAACTGAACAATCCTAAAAAGAAAAAAGTAAAATATGCTGATAGTGTATAAAGCAATAGATTCTTTGCAAAAACGTATTTTTGAATGCATTTTAGAAACAGCCTATACTTTAACTGACAGTGAGATGTACACTTGTTGTTCTGAAAAGTAAACGGAAAAAATAAAAATAAATAAAAAAAAAAAATCCTCACCCCCAGATGATAAATCGTTATCGTATTTGATGGCAGCCGAGCATATAGAGAGATTTATTATGCATCTGATCCTGAGCTTCCGACGTTAGCCGGTAAACGGTGACGAATAAAACTAATCCCATGCTAGGAGAACAGTCAAGATAAGCCCCAGGAAAGACCTCTCCCCTTAATCTTCCTGAACGTCTTTCCTGTGATACAGAGAGTTCACTAAAAATTCAGAACAATGATCTTTTGTCGCGAGATATGAGGAGAAATTGTCTCGTTTTTCGGTAGACGAGTCGATGTGAATTTATGAGATTCAACTTGGAAAGAAAAAAAAAAAAAACAATATTTCAACAAAGTTTTTCTTTAAAATAAGAATATTAATCCTACATGCAGATTTTAAACTCAAAGTGACTTTATTAACTATAATATACATATATCTATGATATTCCCGAGAACTAATTAAGAATATTCATTTTTTTTTTAAGTTTTAAAAAATCTGGTGTGATGGTCGAACCAGATTTTTCGTCTTGACATATATTTAGTTTCCGCCGGTATATTAGAATTCAAGTTGTAAAATGTATAAAGGAAAATATTTATATTTTGTTACCATGACAACCATTTCTCCTATCTTTCCTATGAAGAGTAAAGTGGTCTTCATACAATTTTGAGACCAAAATGAAAATATACATTTTAAAGAGCATCTAAAAAATAATTGATTTTTGAATTTTAAGTACATCAATAAAGTACTAGTACTCTTTGGTGGATTTTGTTCTAAAGCTTCCTGTCGCGTGCCAGGAAAGAGCCTAACTTAAATATAAAATTTCAACCTCCTAACTCAATTCCTTCATGCTTAAAATTGAACACACACACACGGACAGACCATGTCGCGAAAACCGCTTTTTTGGATTCAGGGGACCTCAAAACGTGTATATCCATCAAAATCTCGACATCGAATTTTCGACATGAATCCAAATCTTTCTCTCTATATACTAGTACGGTATGTTAACATATATAAGAGAAAGTAAAAATTAAAGAGGAGTCAGAAAATAAACAAGACTAGGGTAGACACTAAAGCTGTGCAAAATAATCGATTATTTTCCGATTATTTTCGGGAAAATTCCATGCTAAACATGCGTTTGAAAAGATGGGATGACGCTTGTATACTAAAAAAAAAATCTGGTGTCGAGATATATTTAGTTTCCCATAGCACCTTCGTTCCAAACTTGCGTTTTAAATATTGAATGCTTGAAATAAACTATGGTTATTTTTCAAAATTTTAATCTCATCTCAGGGATTTAACATTGGATCTATGGAAGTAAGAGCCGGAAAATGAATTTGAAAAATCTGAAATACATCTTAATGAATTTTAAACAAAATCGTTGGAGCGAATTTTGAGAAAATCTAAAAAAAAAAACCGAAAATGTACATCAGTAAAGAAAGCACTAGTAGTTTTTGTCCGATTTTGTTTAAAAGCATATTTTCACGTCTTCAGGAAGTGCCAAACTTAAATATAAAATTTCATCTTCGTAGCTCATTTCCTTCATGCTTAAAAATGTTCACACACACAAACACAAACAGACCAATTTGCGGGACCCACTTTTTGTACTCAGGAGACCCCAATACAGGTATTTCCATCAAAATCTCGACATCAAATTTTTGACATGATCGCAATACTTTCTCTCTCTATATAGTGTAAGAGAAAATAAAAAAATGTATAATAAATTTAATTCATAAAAAAAAAAAAACGAATCGAAAAATTTAGTTATTTGACTCTTACTTCACCTTTAAGTCTAAATAAAATTTATATATTTTTTGAATATCTGGATCTTTAAAAACTTGATTCGATACAATTTAAATTATCACTAAATGAAGAAATTTTACAGCCAAATACAACCAAAATTTGAAGACTATGAGCATAATAAAGATCAAGATATGTATATACCAATTATATAACAAACTTGCTGTTTTGACGTAATGAGAACGGAAAAGACTGGGGTATAAAGGAAATAACAAATAGCGTCTTGATTGCCTTTAGGAGCAAACAATAAATTCCCTTTATAATTGTTTTGTCCTTTATTTGAATCCTATTATATTTATTTACCAGCTTCACATTATCCGAAATTATAGAAACAAAAGTGATAATGGCGAATCGAATTGACAATGGCATTCTTTTTGATTGCAAGCTAGAATACTACTAAATTAGAAGAGGCCGCAATTATACCAAATAGAGGTACTACTAATGAACCAATTATACTTTACTTGCTCGATGTCATTTAGAGTGAACTGATACTTTTTCCATACAAAGTCATTACACCCCCACCCCACTTTTTGCCATCAATTAACAAAGTAAAAAAAGCGCGCTTCCCATTAGAAATTGTTTTCTAAATAAATTTTATAATAAATTGGAAAATAACGTTTAGAGTTATTGTAAAATAATTCTCCATTAATTTTTATTCATTTTTAAGATTTTTAAATGTTTTTTTTTTTTTTTTTTTGTTAAAACATCAAAATTAAAAAAAAATATTACACATGAATTAATATCATAAATGGTATACTAAAAAAAAAAAAAAAAATTGAATAATTAAAAAATATATTTTTTGACGATTTTTAATGAACAAATAAAATAAAGTATATTTTATTCTGTTTTGGTGATCCCCCATTAAAAAATATTAAATCAATTTGTGGTGTTGTTTTATTAGCCGTTTGTAATAATTTTGCATTTATTCATTTTTTACAATTTTTTTTTCGGTTTATATATATATATATATATATGGGGCATTCCACGCCAACTCGACCGACTTTTGAACCCGACCATTTTTGATTTGGCTCCAAACTTTTTTGTCATCTTTTTATACCCTATTGAAAACGTATTTGAGAATTTTTTCAGATTTTAAGACCCAGCCAAAAAAAGTTATAGCATTTTCAAAAAACATCGATTTTTTTTAAATAACCGTAAAACTGTCAAAAATTAACTTATCGGGACGATTTTTTTTTTGAAATTTTTGTCTTTAAATGTACTTTTCAGAAAAAAATATGACAAAATTTTACAGATTCATCTTGAACGTTTTTTTTGACATTTTCGTAAAAAAACAAAAATTTCGGAATGAATGACACTTTTTTAATTTTTTTTTTTTATAAAAAACTTTGATTTTTTCTACAAATGCTCTGAAAATTTCAGAGTGGGATTATTCGCGTTCTATTTTTTTTTATTTTTGAAAAAAAAAAAATTTTTTTCTCCGCTTATTTATCATGATGGTGCTCTTAAATTCTTCCAGAATTGACTGAGATTCTAGAAAATTGAAGAAAAATAATAATAATAATAGTTAGGGTGATGAAAGTCGAGAAAATTCCATTTATCCTGAAAAAATTAGAAATTAGTTGTGTATTCAACTTCTGAAGAATTTGAAGCGTCAGTAAAAGCTTAGAGACATGGGCGTAACTAGGGGTGCCGGGGGCCTGGCCTCCCAGAAAGCTCCTTGCCCCAAGAAAAATTAAAGGGGGGCCATGAGACCAGCCATCCTCCGGTGGGCCTGGAAAGCCCCATATTTTCTCTATTTTTCTTGGGGCAAGGAGCTTCTGGGGAGGGCCAGGCCCCCCGGCACCCCCCTAGTTACGCCCATGTTTCTAAGCTTTTAGTTGACGCTTCAAATACTTCAGTAGTTGAATACACAACTAATTTCTATTTTTTCAGGATAAATGGAATTTTCTCGATTTTCATCACCCCTAACTATTATTATTATTATTTTTCTTCAATTTTCTAGAATCTCAGTCAGTCCTGGAAGAATTTAAGAGCACCATCATGATAAATAAGCGGAGAAAAAAAAATTTTTTTTTTTCAAAAATAAAAAAAAAAATAGAAAGCGAAATAATCCCACTCTGAAATTTTCAGAGCATTTGTAGAAAAAATCAAAGTTTTTTATAAAAAAAAAAAATTAAAAAAAAAAGTGTCATTCATCCCGAAATTTCTGTTTTTTTACGAAAATGTCAAAAAAAACGTTCAAGATGATTCTGTAAAATTTTGTCATATTTTTTTCTGAAAAGTACATTTAAAGACAAAAATTTCAAAAAAAAAACGTCCCGATTAGTTAATTTGTGACAGTTTTACGGTTATTTAAAAAAAAAATCGATGTTTTTTGAAAATGCTATAACTTTTTTTTGGCTGGGTCGAAAAATCTGAAAAAATTCTCAAACACGTTTTCAATAGGGTATAAAAAGATGACAAAGTTTCAGCCAAATCAGAAATGGTCGGGTTCAGAAATGGTCGAGTTGGCGTGGAATGCCCCATATATATTTAAAAAAAAATTTTTTTAGTGAAAATGCGTATGATAATCATACTTTTTGGAAATAAAATCAAGAGATATTTGTTAGCTTTCTAGAATTCAAAATTTACCCCACTCAATGGAAATTTTTCAAATATTTTGACCATACTATTTTTTTCTGAGCTCTCTATAATTTCATTGGAGGTTTTTCAAATAGAGGCGTTGTAAAATGCGAGATTTTCAATCAACTAATTGAACTTGTGTTAATTTTTTGGCTGGGATTAGCTTTTGATTGAATTTAACAAGATCATGTTTTTTGTTGGTGAACAAAGCGCCCCATGGCCTTATAAATCGAACCCAGGATCTCCATCCTTTTCGGGGCATCGGTTTGCTATCCATTGCACCAATCCACCGGACCAACAAAAACTCACTTCCCTTATATGCAAGTTGACCGTGCATTTCTCTAACAAAAAAAAAAATATTTAACTAATTAGCTTTTGAAACTTACTCTACTGGTATATTAGGATGGAAGGAAAATTACTTAAAAAAAGCCTCAAAACAAGAAACAAGGTCCTAGGCAGGGGTTTCAACCCTTTGCTCTCTGAAATACCAAAAAAATATACATAATAGGCAAATGGTGTTTTTTTTTTAAATTTATTTAAGGTCTTTTCGGCATCTAAAGCCATTCAGACCCCCTCTCTTATTTATTTCCAATTCAATTGAATTCGCCTGGGACAGGATGAGAATCCTTGACCTTTGGTACCAGAAGCTAATGCTTTACCTCTGAGCCAAGGGCATAAATGATTTAAATTTGCTGAAATTATTTTATATTCCTTTTTGGTAGAGGGAGGGGTAATCACCTCTCCCCCCCCTCCTCTAGAAAACAAATTTCTGGCTTCGGCTCTGTCAGGCTTAATACCATCTTTCAAAAGGCAAATTTTTTAGACTACAATTTTTTTGAATACCTTTATTGTTGAGTAATAAAATTCTTTAGGCATTTTCTTCATCCCAAAAAACTAGTATTTTACGTTGCTTTTTTTCACACCCATTAAAATTGCAGTGATTAGGGCTGCGCAAAATAATCGTTTAATCGATTATTTCAATTATTTGTCACAATCGATTATTGGGGAAAATTCGTTTGAATAGATCCGATGAGTCTCGTACAAAAAAAAAAAGATTATTATGGGAGGAATGAAAAAAATTCCGTTTCCCAAAAAAATGGCCGAAAAAATTTCGTTTTGCTAAAAAAAGTTTAAAAGATTTCCATGACAGGGGGAAAATTTTTCCACTTCCCAAAAAAAAAGCAAAATGATTTTCACGCGAGAAATTTTGCTAGAGAAAAAAAAAGGTATACCGGTAACTAATTATTTTTTACTTTCTCTTACCTATGTATATATGTAATATATATATAGAGAGAAAGTATTGGATTCATGTCAAAAATTCGATGTCGAGATTTTGATGGATCTTCACGTTTTGAGGTCCCCTGAATCCAAAAAAGTGGTTTTCGCGACATGGTCTGTCTGTGTGTGTGTGTGTGGGTGTGTGGGTGGGTGGGTGTGTGTGTGTTCAATTTTAAGCATGAAGGAATTGAGCTATGAGGCTGAAATTTTATATTTAAGTTAAACACCCCCCGGGACCGGAAAATAAGCTTTTAATCAAAATCGGCCAAAGTGTACTAGTACTTTACTGATGTACTTTTTCAGTTTTTTTTCGATTTTCTCAAAATTTGCTCCAACGATTTTTTTTTTAAATTCAAAAATCAATTATTTTTTAGATTCTCTTTAAAATGTATATTCTCATTTTGTGATTGAAATCTTCTGAAGACCACTTTACTCTTGTATTTCATAGCTAAGATATGAGAAATGGTTGCCATGGTAACAAAATATAAATATTTTCCCATACTTATAAATTTTACATCTGAATTCATATGTTCCGTACTGTCGGGAACTAAATATATGTCGACACAAAAAATCTGGTGTGACAAGCACAGTACACAACTTTCGATTACCGAAGGTAAGAGAAAGTTGTGTGCTGTGCGCCAGTCACACCAGATTTTTTCATATTCGATTATTTTTTCCCATAATCGATTATTTTTTCGTCTGTCCAGACCCAATAATCGATTGTTTTTTCTCCTATATCAGTTTTTCTAAAAAACTAACTAGCCATCACTAAATTCCAATTGTTTTAATTTATATAAATATAGAATCTTTCTTCTTGTATCACTTGATGTGTTTCTTCTCTCGTACCGCATGAGATTTGCGATTTTTGACTTGCGATCCCGATGCGCGCCAATCAATAGAGCGATTGGTGCAAGCGCGAAAAGCGAGGCTGCCCCATCCCCCCGGGAACTCCCCTTTTACCCTCGGGGTGCTTCCCAGAGGAGGGTCGCGTTTTCCTGGAACCTCCGGGGCCAATCGAACGACACAGCCTCTTGACAATCATTCCACCTTCTAAAGAAGACTTATTTTTTTTTTTCTTCACCTCCAAATCGGATAATGCAAATATTTGTTATACTTTAAAAACATACAAATGGAATTAAAAAAACATAAAAGAAAATAATTTGTTTTAAATGAAAATGTTTATTTTTTCAATTAATACATAAATAAGAATTTAAGATAAATAATTAAGTTTACTTTTTATTTAAGAGGTCATAGTAGTTGATTTATTTGTTGTGTTATACTTATAGGAAAATGTCAAGAAATTCGACTTTTCGGTGTGGGTGTAAATCTATTATCACGTAGTACTGAACTTTAAATCAAATACTACTTCGGTTAGGTCACAAAATTATATATGAATTTTTATATGACTACAATAATTTCGCACACACTCACAAGACACTAGCGTACAAACAAAACAGATATTTTTAATTTTTTGAACCACTCTTAAAAGTTCAATAGAATTTAAAATATTTGAGTATAAGGAGTATCAGAGACATAACTACATTGATTGGCGCCCCTCAAGTACAACAATGCCGCCCCTCCCAAAAAAAAAAAAATAAAAAAAAAATATATTTGTTAATATAGAATTATTATATTCTTACTTGACTTGATAATTATTTTGTTTATAATTTCGTTAATAATTAACCGATTTGCACCAATGAATGATTTTTGGAAAAGTAAAGAACTACAGAATATAGTAAATACACGATTTAGGGTTGTTAAAAAACTTTTAGGGGTGTCCAAAGTTATAAAAAACTGAAAAAAAAATATATATCAGGAATGAAAGTTAGAAGAAAACGCAGTCAAAATTTTTTTTCTTTAAAAATATATTTTAACAGCTGACGTTTCGGCTTTGGTCAAAGCTGTTATTGGTTTTTTTCCTGATGTTATTTCCTAAATTGATACCAAATACAATTCAAAATATATGTACCGTGCAGAGAAAAGATAGTGGACAAGCTGGCGTCCACCTGGCTTTTGAGCCCCACCACCGGCAACCATTTACAAAAGTCCGTATATTGAGTTGTTGTTAAGAGAACCCTACAGGGGACATGTCCATTTGGAAGCAACTAACTATACAGACTGTTGTAAATGGTTGCCCATGCGTAAGGCTCAAAAACCAGGCAGACGCGAGCTTGTCCAATATCTTTTCTCTGCACGGTACATAATTACCACTAACAGCTCCGAGGATGGCTTTGACCAAAGCCGAAAAGTCAGCTGTTAAAATATATTTTTAAAGAAAAAAAATTTTGGCTGCGTTTTCTTTTAACTTTTATTCCTGATACAAATTCCACCAGCCATAAAATATACTTATAGGCCTACTACTGAAAAAAATATGATTTTACTTTTTTCTAACCTTTCTGCCGAT
Source organism: Euborellia annulipes (assembly GCA_023213315.1). Classification (NCBI taxonomy): domain Eukaryota; kingdom Metazoa; phylum Arthropoda; class Insecta; order Dermaptera; family Anisolabididae; genus Euborellia; species Euborellia annulipes. The sequence continues at coordinate 56,349 of JAKCPI010005372.1, read as the reverse complement.
TGACCTGAAAATTTATATTTCTATGTACATCAACTCTCTGCATGCCTTAAAAAATCTTGAAAATTCAACACTACTCATATACTCAAGAATAGCTCATAATACACCAGAAAATAATTCACTGTTAAACAGTGTTATTTATGTAACAGTTTTATTAAGATATCTTAATAAATTGTAAAAAAAATATTTTGATTATAATGTATTTACTATATTTTATTTTATATTTTTTATGCACCCGAGTCTCTACCCCTGCGCTCCCCCCCCCATTGTTGGGTTTTCAGAGGTGTTATTTACGCCCCTGAAGGGTATTTTATGGCTGGTTGAATTTGTATCAGGAATGAAAAAAGAAAACGCAGCCAGAATTTTTTCTTTAAAAAAATATATTTCTAACAGCTGACTCTTTCCCTCTTTGACTTAAAGCTTTAAATTTCCCTCTCTCCCTCCCACTGACCAATCAGCAAGAGAACGTACATCACAGGGACTGGAAGTCAGTGGCTAGCCATTTGTATATTAGTAATGATTAGAGACCACAAAAAACATAAAAAATGGAAAAAAGTGCTTAAAAAGCATAAAAAACTTGAATAAAAAGTTGTTAAATAAGCATAAAAGCGAAAAAAAGCATCTAATAAGCAATTTTTACTCATATCAATGGCGATACAAATTTTTTTTAAAGAAACTAAATTTATTCCGCCCCGCCCTGCGAAATTTTTTTTTTTTGCAACCAAATTTTTTCACCCTGCTGAAAAAAAATTTTTTACAGGGCTTATTTTTTCACACTGCGGGATTTCTTGGAAATTTTTTTTTGGGGTGGGGGGCGCTCCCCCCCCCTTATATACGTCCCTGGTGTATGCGAGTGTGAATGGGAAAAAGTTTTAAAAAAAAAAAAAAAAAAAATTATAAATATTCGTAAAATAAGTTCAAATAAGCACGAAAGGGAAAAAAAGCATGAAAACTCAAAAAAGCAAAAAAAGCATAAAAAATGTAATCTCAATGCACTTAGTTTTTCCTAATTCGTATAGAAATTAAATATCTAATGGTTGCTTATAAAATTCAGCAATAGCATTTTGCTTAAAATCCGGCTCTAGTAATGATTTTTGGAGATACATTTCTTAGATGACACACACAATTTTTTTTTTTATTATCAATTAAAAATATTCAAATGGCCATTTGGCTTCAGAGATTGGCAACTCGTTATGTTATCTGCATTTCTTCTATTCTTTCTAAACTAATATTTTTTACTCGCGTCATTTCTCGGTTCAGCATCTAGCATTTTTAAATCTTTATGTTAAATAATCATTTGCTTAGTTAATTGTTCTAAAATGATAGTTTTTAAAATTTTTCTATCTTTATTCCTTTTCTAATAGATTTTATTGTTTCAGTTATCGTTTCTTCTTGAATCCTCGACTGTGAATCCATTCTGTGCTTGAAAAGCCACCGGAATAAAACAAGCGACCTCCACGTCTGGCTGTTCTCGGGTTCGAGTAGGAGGCTTCTTCAAGTACTTCGAGACTTCAAAGGCAAGTTTTTCTGCATGGCGCATAGTTGGCAAGGCATTAGTTTAGTTAGCTTTTTGGCTTTTTGTTCTTTTCAGCTCCTCTATAAAGGATTAATCTTTTTTTTTGTTGATAATAATTAGCTGGTCTTTTTTAATAAATATTAAATTTCTTCAATTATTTTAAACTATTAAATTTTATTAATTTTTTAATTTGAATTTATAAAATTTTAATTTTTCTTGCTGAAAACATTATACAGGAGTATATAATAAATACAATTTGCAAATTTAATAAAATTTACTTTATCATTCAAAATCGATAAACTTTCTTCAAGAGTTTTAATAAAATATCTTTAATCTTTAATTTCCAAATATATAGAGATTAAATTTTCAATTATTATAAGTAAACTAGGTTTTCTAAAATTAGGATAATATTAGGTTTAATATTCCACCTCCCCTCATCACGGATTCATCATCAACTTGGTACCCAGGCCTTAAGGTGTGACTTCTTTACGAATACTAATTTTCATATATTCATTTTTCGATCTTTCATTAGAAAATTGACATTCACACCTTAATTGCAGTTTAGATAGAATATAGAGGGTTGGGGAGGGTGCGCTATGCCAACATGAAGGGATATTTTTTGAACCTGCAGCCTCTCGTGAATCTAATAGTGGAAAATTCAATGAGAGTATTTTAAATATTAAACCTCATTTGGATATTTATATATTATTGTATATAAGCTCAAGCAGAGAAGAATTTTTAAAATTTTTCTAAAATGAAAAACAGGCTATTTATTTATACGATTTTTTTTTACTATTATAAAATTAATTTTAATTTTATTTAATATTTTATTTTCTAATGAATATTAAATAAAATAATTAAGAATATACTAATTCACATAAGACATTTGAAACCTATTTCGAATCTGCTTTTCCTTTTCAAAATGGTGACAGTCCATATGTTAGGCTTTTTGCTTCCTCAATGGGGTACAGAGTTCCTGACGTCTTTATATATATAGGCGCTTTTGTTTTGGTTAAAATTAACCCCTAGCTAGACTACTAAAAGTGTATTTCTTTGCTATTTTACTCTATTTTTGTTTTACCGGTATAATAAAATAATATTTACCCCACTTGATCCGTTCGGACTGCAATGTCTAAGACATTTAACGATCTGGATTACGGTTAGCAAAAAAGACTAAACATTAGTAAATTGTTCTTGATACTCAGAGGCTCACTTCACCTCTGGTGAGTACGTGGATGGCGACCACGAGCTACCCAAGCCACAATTGACATTTCTTATCTTCTATGCCAGTTTTTTCTTTCCCCATCTTTGCTCATTTCATTAAATTCATTAAGGTTCGCGTCTCGGGGTGCTAATTTTGGGAGTTTTCAGCGGCCACAATTTTGAAGATATCGACCTCAAATTTTTTTAAATTAAAGCCATTTAAAATATCTACAACTTATAGAAGCCCTTTTTTTGATTTTCGAAAAAATAAATTTTTTTTTTAGATTAATCGCATTAAATAAAATATATTTTTAAAAAATCCGCTCTATATCTTATAGATAATTAAATTAGTAATCATTGTGTGAAAAAATAATTAATTTTCTACCCTTAATTAATTAGCTGGAAACTTTAAAATGAAATTTAATAAATCCCTTGTATCCCTATGGGAAAAACTAACGCCATCTCTTACCGCCTCGAGTAACTCGGTAGTCAATCGTGTTCTAACGGCTTTTCAAGACGCGCACCTTAATAATAAGTTAATTTACCAAAAAAAGAGTAGAAATTGAAAAATAAAATTTTTTTTTATTTTACAACTCAATTTATTTGACTTTCTCTTCTTGTTCGAAAAAGAAAAAAAATAGTTTTACAACTTTGAGAAATAGTTTAGTGATTTTGAACAAATCACTTTTTTTTTCTTTATTCCTTCTCTGATCCTTTTTGATGTTTAAAGAAAAAGTTCAACTATTTTCGAATTCTAAATAGAAATTCTTAATAATAACAGATAATATACGATTCTTGACAATTATAGTCTATATATTTTCCAACGTAATAAAAAATTAAAATACTTAAACAACACACTCATTTTGATTTGAAAAATTTCTCTTTTACATCAGACTCGGATTTGTTTTTCAATCCACTAAAAATTTTAAACGTGCCTTATAAATTGGGGGATAAGTATATATTGATACATACTAAACTAGTATATTGGCTATCTAATATATTATTAGTAAAGGACTTTAGCAAATACACTTGATATATTTTATTCGCATCATCACATAGCAAATATTTCTGCTATCGTAACATATTCAGTGCAAATATAATGAATGTTACGTAAGAAATCAGAATGAAAACAATGTCAAAAAGCAATTTATTGCTGTAAATAGATGTATATATGTAGATCGATTCGTTTATATATAGTTTTTCTGGCCTATTTATTTGAATCAGATATTAATCAACAAATACCTCGATTCGGACAAATCAGAATATTTAACATATTTTGTGAATATATTTATTTTGCTGGTGGGTCAAACGGCCTCTGGGTCCGGGGACCAGGTGCAAGTGGAAGCACACCGATGCCTCGTATAGTTTGGAGATCCCGGGTCCTCCCACAAAAACATGTCACTAAACTTTTCTACGTTTTTTGAATTTTTCTGCTCTCTTAACTTGAAATCAAAGATTTTTTATTGTTGTTACTACTTAATTAAATTAATAATATTAAAATAAATAACTTCAATATGGAAACACAAATCTACCACAGAGGCAGTTAGTAGCTCTGAGAGCTATAGACATGGGAGAATATTTATATTTTGTTACCATGGCAACCATTTCTCCTATTCTTCCTATATGAAGTACAAGAGTAAAGTGATCTTCAGAATTTCAATGGGTAAAATGAGAATATATATTTAAAAGAGCATCTAAAAAATAAATGATTTTTGAATTTTAATAACTCGAAGCTTTTGAACAAAATCGGCCCAAAAGTACTAGTACTTTACTAGCACTTGTTCATTTTTTTTTTCGATTTTCTCAAAATTCCCTCAAACGATTTTTATTAAAATTCAAAAATCAATTATTTTTTAGATGCTCTTTAAAATATATATCCTCATTTTATTCATGAAATCTTTTGAAGCATGCTTTACTCTTGTACTTCATAGGAAAGATAGGAGAAATGGTTGCCATGGTAACAAAATATATTTTTCTCTATATTTAGAGAAAAGTAGATTTATAGCTGGATAAAAGTTGTAGATGAGTATCAGAATGAAGAAAGAAAAGCAGCTAGTATTTATTTCATTTATTTAATACCCATTAGGCTGACGTTTCGGTCTCGGTCGAGACCATCTTCAGAGCTACAACATAACAAGGATGAGGATAAATTTTAAAATTACAATTTTCTTTCAACATATAAATAATTCATGACTAATAATATGCAATACAAAAGATATTAAAAAAATATATGGTTGCCATGATATTTATCTCATATCTCATATTGACAGCCCATAAGGTATATATATTTTTTTATATCTTTTGTATTGCATATTATTAGTCATGAATTATTTATATGTTGAAAGAAAATTGTAATTTTAAAATTTATCCTCTTCCTTGCTATGTTGTAGCTCTGAAGATGGTCTCGACCGAGACCGAAACGTCAGCCTAATGGGTATTAAATAAATGAAATAAATACTAGCTGCTTTTCTTTCTTCATCCTGATACACATATATATATATATTTTACTTCTTGAATTCAAATGTACCATACTGTCGGAAACTAAATATATATCGATACAAAAAACTGGTGTGAAAGCACAGAGTACAACTTTCAATTACCGAAGGTAAGACTGTTCGACTGTCACACCAGATTTTTTTAACCTCAGTAGAAAGCGTGGTTTAGTAAAACTTATCTGTCTACAACAAATTTGCTCTCTCACCTAATTTGACACCTCTACTCTAACAATCGTTTCTAATCCGAAATCTGAGCACAAGAAACACATCATTTGGGCAGAAAAGACGATTGCGTCCCCCCCACTCTTGCCTATTTTAGAACAGAGTGGATAAATAGAACACTAAATCCCAGGAGATAAGCTTATAAACTTCCAGTTCGAATGTGAAGAGGCCTTTCCTAAAACAACAGAGGCTACATGACTTGATGGAATGTAATAATAAACTTAAAGAGAGGCTTTTGTGGGGTGTTTTCCCCTCAGGATTCTAATAAGAGGGCTCTCCATGTAATCGAGCCTCCCTCAACCCTCCCCCTCTCTCCCTCTGAGGCCTCTCGCTATATCACAATTGAAATTAATTAATTTTTAATGCCATCATAATTTTTTTTTTGTGGCGAATATATTTTTTAAATTTTCAACACCTAAACAAACCACCATCAAGATTTTTTTTAAGCATCCCCTTTCTCCCTTAGAAAATCGCTTCTTTCGTTCCCTCGTCTTTTCTCCATTAGCGAGTGTTTCTAAAATAAAGAGGATAAAATACTTTTAATCTTTTTTTTTTTTTACATTGCAAAAAAAATTAATCTTTATTTAAATAGACAATTATTAAATTAAAAAACTTAAATATTGAAACGGTGGAATTTCTTATAAATTTTATTCAAAATTACTAATTTTTAAGAGAACTGATATTTTTTTAGTTTCTCTTAAGCTATCAAAATATATAAAGTATAAATCTCATCAAAAATTGGATGTCTATATTCAACGGAAATACACGTTTTGATGCTCGCTGAGTCCAAAAAAGTAGATCCAACAATACAAAATAACAAGGCTATGTTGCTCTTAATTCCCTCCCTTCCAACATAAAACATTTGAATAAAATCAGCCAAACTAGTACTTTACTGAAATAGCCTACTTTTTTTCTATTTTCTCAACATCAGCATAAATCAATTATTTTTTAGATGATACGGTATTTAAAATTTATATTCTCATTTTCTACTCAAATTATTTAGAGCCAATTTTAGTTAAGCGGCCCCTACACTATCAATATTTACCTTACATCAATAATTGACATTGTACAATACAATACAATAATATTGAGCGTAAATAACATCGAAAAGAGCCAAGGGGTGAAAATAAGCTTTGAACAAAATTGGTCAAAAAGTACTAGTACTTTACTGATGTACTTTTTCAGTTTTTTTCGATTTTCTCAAAATTCGCACCAACAATTTTGATTAAAATTCCTAAATCAATTATTTTTTAGATACTCTTTAAAAAGTATATCAGTGAAATTTTTCGTAAAAATTGTTTGAAGTACACTTTACTGAAGCATTCGTAGCTCAGGGTCATCTATGAATCGCGTGGTCTAGTTTGGAACTTAGGTGCTAAGGGCTACTAAATATATCTCGACACAAGAAATCTGGTGTGAGAAGCACAGTACCCAATATTCTCTAGCCCAAGGGTAAGATAAAGTTGTGTGCTGTGCGACCATCACACCATATTTTTTGAATTTCAGGTGTAACCATTCTCAGTAGTTCATCAAATAACGTTCTATCTAGTCGAATAAAATTTTGAAAATCTCTGTTCAGTATTGTAAGATGTGCTTTTGCGGTCTGTCACTCCAGATTTTTTGTATTATTTAATATAATTATTATTTTATGTATAATATATAAAAAATTAAATTGACATTCAAATCTTAAAGATAAAATGTCGGCTAGTTGTTTTAAACTCTGTATGTCTTGTTTATCTTAATTTATTAATTTTTTTATGAACCGACATATCGATTGTTATAGGACTTATTGGACAGATTAATATATTTCTATAAACATAATTAATATTCATTATCTGACATATCTAAAAAAATGTCTCGGACGGAAATGATCCACAAATCAATGGATTTGTACTCAATTTGATGGAGACAATATATGATGTAACGAATATTAATTATATTACATTTCTCAATATTCCTATACATGATAGACTTTTTATTTATAAAAACGAAATTATTTCTCCATTTGTGTTTTCAATAATATAAAGGAAAAAAAAACATTGAAATTGTATTCCTTAATAGAATATTAATCCCATCTGGAAAAAGTTTTCTTTAACGATATCAAGATAAAACAAAAAAAAAAGTGGGCAGTTTTCGCCCGGGGCAATTTGCCGACTGACTGTGGTGTGATTGTGCGCACTTTTCTTTTATCTGCTCTTGTTGGTACTAATGTCGTTGTCTGGGGATTTGCGCTTGTTTTGCTAAGCTGTTTAGTTGGGTCTCTGGAGGAACAGGACCAAAAACGGGGTTCTCTTGTCAGCCAGATTCTTGTGTGTTCAGAGGGTGTGAGGATGGTTCCACCCAGAAAAGGCCAAACTGTGTCCCCAAGCGATACAAATTCCAGTCTTGTTAGGGCCCCAGGTGTCGTGACTTAATTTATTCCTTTTCATACCTTCAATTATTTGACTAAATTAACAGTAGAGATAAATTTCTCGGTTAGAAAAAAAAGAATACATTTAATTTAGTTTCCAAACTTTGATAAAACAAATTACTTTCTTTTTTTTTAAGAAGCTCTAAAAGTGTTTAAATTTTCTTTTTAATTTGTATACTATTAGTATTTTTTTTAACACAACAATTCTTCAGAAATGTAGCAAAGAATTGATCTATGCATCATCAGACATTGTAAGAAATTTATTTAAGGGTCTATATCTAAATCAGGATCGTAGTCAGGAAATTTACTAATTCCTAATAATAAGAATATTGATCCTCATTTAGTTATTTTTTTGTAGCCTATAATAAGTAAAAAAAGTGTTTAATTTTTATATTTTTTTATCTTCTCGAGTAGTTGGTTGGAATTCTTCTCTCAGGCTTTTTAATATATATTAAGTTTTTCATTTGGAGTATTGTAGCCCGTGATTATCGGTCTTACTAGGTTTGTGTAAAAAGAGTATTACACTAATAACCAATTTCAGATTGCGTTTTGCGACTTGGACAGAGAGTGAATGAATTCATTCTCCATGGTGCAAAACGTAATTTGATATTAGTTAATAGCGTAGTAATAGACCGTTTATGATTATAATACCAAAAACTAACCAAATGATGATTAATATTCTAACAATCGCTTGGTCCTTTATGTGATCGAAACATCGGCCCGGGCATATATAATAAATTTAAATAAACTTAGCTGCTACGTTCATTTTTTAACCTTCACACTTTCACATAAATTATTATTAGGGTGCTGGTTTGTAAGACCCCAAGTCAAAGCAATTCTTGATTATTAAGTTTCTATTTCAATGCTCTTCTTAGGAATATGTATGAATTAAAATCAGGTGTTTTCTAAGTCATCACACTTTTAGAGGATGATTTGACGGGAGAAATAAAACAGCAAAAATTTTCAGGAATCGCCTTATACCATATAATTTGCAAATATTTCGGCCGGCCTAACGCCTAGCTATCTTCAGTGCAGGATATAGTTCTTTGGCGATGCTTCGCCTGGTGTGTTTAAACTTTTGCATGAAGAGAGGAGGGGAAGACTCGTGAACGAACACTTGAATGCTCGTCTTCCCCTCCTCTCTTCATGCACAAGTCTAAAGACACCAGACGAAGGATCGCTAAAGAACTATATCCTGCACTGAAGATAGCCAGGCGTTAGGCCTGCCGAAATATTTGCAAATTATATGGTATAAGGCGATTCCTGAAAATTTTTGCTGTTTTATTTCTCCCGTCAAATCATCCTCTGATTGATTATGAAAAATTATCGATTATTCCAATTAATCGATTATTCGATCAGGACAGACGAAAAAATAATCGATTATGGAAAAAATATTCGATTATTTTTTTATAAAACGAAAATTTTTTGTAAAATTTCCATTTTATTTATTTTTTCCCTCTCGTGTAAATCGTGAAAATCATTTGACCCTTTTTTTAGTATACGAGTCTCATCCCATCTTTTCAAACGTATATTTGCCGTAAATAATCGAAATAATCGATTATTATTTTTTAATAATCGATTATTTTTTAAGAAAATAATCGGTGAATAATCGATTAATCGATTTTTTGCACATCTCTAATAGATACGTTTATATAACGATATTTAATTCGGCATTGGAAATACAAACTTAAAAAAATCAAACGATAAGAAAAAAATAAATTTTATTTCATAAATATTTATTTATATTAGATATCTCTTTTAATTTAGACAACTTGAAAATGTATTTTTATTTTCTTCTATATATATAAGATAATTAAATAAAAAACTTTTTAATAAGATGATGGCAAGCGTGAAAAAAATCTATTTGGAGTTGATAGCATTTTTAAAAGAAAAAGTGAGAAAATATAAATTTATATTCCCCTACCTCTAGGATGCATTAAAAATTTCATCGAAATGAAAATTGACATCTGAGTGCTTATAAGTAAATTCTTTTCTAAACATTGTTTTAGAAGTAAGTGGCTGACTGCCGTCGCCCAAGGGCGAATTTACGCACCCCCCACCCCCTCAGTAAGAAAAAAAACCGGCGCCCCACCAAAATGGCTTCGGTTAAGATTAATAATCAAGAGTTGGAAGTTGGTCCCGGGGGTCACATCAAGCATACAACCCTCCGACGATGGATTTATTCAAACAACTTTAACAATCTCTTTCACCTCGGGCTTTTGCACAAACAAAAATAAAAGTTTATTTTTCCTTCAAGCAAAAAGTTTGATAATCTGCCTGGGGACCCCCGGTGGCTGCCCCTACCCCCACCCTGCATCATCCCCACCACCCTAATTGAGAGAGAGGTTTTAATCGTTCACTTAATAGCTCTAACCAAGACAGATTGGCAGCTACAACTACACTGACAAATACCTTTTACCTTTTTTCTTGGAAAATCACTGTCTTGGATACAAAATTTGAACTTAATTATATTTGATAGCTTTTAACATTTTATTTTATTAAAAGATGTTTAACAAAAAATTGTCTTTACATAAGAGAGAGTAAACATTTAAAAACATTTATTTTCTCGTATTCGAAGTATGGTAATCGTCAAAAAATTCGACCTGGAAGATTCCTCAAGCCTATTAGTACTCTTTGACCAATTTTGTTGAAAAGCTTCATGTTACGTTCCAAGACTTAAATCAAATTTCAACTTCCTAGCTCTCTTCGTTCTTGAAGAGAAAGTAAAAAGAAAAGTATTATTTATTTTTAAAGCAAATAATTATTTTATTTTTATAAATAATACTAGACGGAATGCGGTCTTTCCGACTAGCCAGTAGGCTACGTCTCCTGGAACCCCGTGTTCGCCTTCGGTAGATAGATAAAGATATAGAGAAAGAGAAGGTGGGCGTGGCCTCGCCAAGGCTTCGGCCAACCTCGCCTTCCTCCGTCGTTGCTCGGGCGCTGAAACGCATTTTTGAGGGAACGCATTTTTGTTACGATATCCCGTTATTACCTCCCAATTCACCTCCGTAAGCCGCGTTAAAGAATATTTTTGGAATTATTTCAGTGTGTGTGTGTGTGTGTGTGTGTGTGTGGTCACGATTATTTAAAAACACCAGCAGTCAGATCGATGAAATTTTTTACTTCTTATACTAAAATTGTAGATTTATATCAACTTTTTGAGTAAATAAGGCAACCAGTAGTATCATTTGTTTATATTTAAATTTTTTTACAACTTATGTAAAGTACTTCTTCCAATTGTCGTATTTACTCCAAAAGTTGATACAGATCTATAACTTTTGTATAAAATAATCACATACGAGAAAGACTAAGGGATTTGTTTTATATCAGGCATTTTTACCCAGAATTGGAAATAATTTTTTTTAATCTGTAAAAAGTTCCAAAGGGAACCTAGGGATTTAACATTGGCTCTATGGAAGGAAGAACCGGAAAATGAATTCGAACTGAAAAACTACATCAGTAAGGTGTACTTCAAACAACTTTCCCAAAAAAATTTACTGATATACTTTTCCAAGGGCATCTAAAAAATAAACCATTTTTTGAATTTAAATCAAAATCGTTGGAACCAATTTTGAGAAAATCGACAAAAACTGAAAAAATTCTTCAGTAAAGTACTAGTACTTTTTGGCCGATTTTATTCTAAAGCTTATTTTAACTGTCCTGGAGAGTACCTAACTTAAATATAAAATTTCAACCTCGTAGCTCAATTCCTTTATGCACAGACAGACCTATTTGCGGGAAACACTTTTTTGGATTTAGCTGAATTATTTGACATGCTTTCTCAATTGAATATCACACAACTTTCTCCGGTAATCAAAAGTTGTGCCCTGTGCTGTCATACAAGATATTGCTGACATAATACTATTTTTCTATCTTACTAATTGCTTGCCTTTGAGGCTTTAACAATTTAGATCCCTTTGTTTATATTAATAATATATTTACATATCTGGAGGGAAGTTTTTAATTGCTGTTATTTCATTATTTCAAAGAGTCCAAATCAATGACCCTCAACCAGAGTATTTAAGTACTCAGTGAACAATATAAATATCGATTTCAATGATACTGTTTACTAACTTTATTATTAAATATTTGCACATGTCATAATGAGATAATTTTCGTACGAATTCTTTATATCAGTGATTTCCAACCTACGGTGGTTTATTCGTTAATATTTATTTGAATTAAATAATAGGGTACCCCCTTAGGAGTTCTACCTCTACTCTGAATTATCATTTCATTTATTTTAATTGACTAAAATTTGAAAAAATATCACTGCAAATCTTTTTATTCTAATTTTATAAATATAGGCCTATATATTAGTCTCAAATTATTATTTTATTATTTAAATTTCTCTCATTTAAATTTAAAATTTAATTTTTTTTTTAAACATCTTTGAATTATCATTTAAAAGTGATAAATGTAATTTACTCAAGATATATTTTTAATGAATAAATCAATTGATATATAAATTAAATTCATTAATAATGATGGAATAAAAATGGATCTAGATTAGATAAAAAAAAATTTATTTTATTATTTAATCTTGTGAATGTTATAACTCGAATGAAACCATCATCGGGCTAAGAATAAAATAAATGAAAGCGTAAACTGGATTGAGACATTTTGTTTTTTTCGAAAATAATTATTTTTTCAGGATTAGACCTAATCAAACTTATATAAAATAATCCCCCAAACACTTATCAAATGTCAGGAAGTAGCGACCGAAATAAATTGAATTCTCTTCTTCACTGGCTCACTTAAAAAGCCGACAACGCAGGATAATAAAACGAGGAATGAATATGGTCATACCAAGCCGAACAATGATGTTTGCGTGTTTCCTTTCTTAACGTTTCCTAGAAGATAGGCAGCCCAAATGACTCATAACTACTCTAGATGTGTCTGTGTGTCTCATTATGGGCCATAAATCTGTTATGAACAATATATTGCGATCAAATTTACTTGATCAGAAATTAAATATTTTTCTTATTGATTTCTCTTACCTCTATATAAGTTTATATATATATATATATATAGAAAGTATTGGTTTCATGTCAAAAATTCGATGTCGAGATTTTGATGGATATACACGTTTTGAGGTCCCCTGAATTCAAAAAAGTGGTTTTCGCGACATGGTCTGTCTGTCCTGTGAACAAATTATATATCTCAAGAACGAAAAGAGCTAGGAGATTGAAATTTTATATTTAATTTAGGTACCCCCATGGGACGTAACACGAAGCTTTTGAACAAAATCGACCAAAGTAGTACTTTACTGATGAACATTTTTTCGATTTTCTCAAACGATTTTGATTAATATTCAAAAATGAATTATTTTTTTTTTAGATGTTCTTTAAAATGTATGTTCTCTTTTTGGTCTCAAAAGCTGAAGCTCTGTGATTTTTTATTTTGATAAAATTTGGGAAAAGTAAAAAAGTATATCAGTAAGGTACTAGTACTCGAGGACTCTCAAAAACAAGACCATGTTTAATTTTATATTTGTACCGGAAATAGTATATATTTAATATTTGAAAGAAATCGTCAAAGGGATATTGAGAAAATTGGAAAAAACTAAAAAAAAAAAATACTGTACGTTCACTAAAGAAAAAACTTAGTTTTTTTTTCTTCAACTTATTGATACTTTGGACCCCCTCCCTGTACACAAGAGTTTTTCTTTGTTAAGTATGATATTTGCACACATCCATCTAATATTAAAAAAAAAAAAACATTCTATTAATTCCTAATCAAATATATTTCAAAAGGCTTTTATCTATTTATTTGTTTATTTAATAAAGTGTACTTCAAACAATTTCCACGAAAAATTTCACTGATATACTTTTTAAAGGGCATCTAAAAAATAATTGATTTTTGAATTTTAAACAATATTGGTTGAGCGAATTTTGAGAAAATCGAAAAAAAAACTAAAAAAGTACATCAGTAAAGTACTAATACTTTTTGGCCGATTTTGTTCAAAAGTTTATTTTGAGCGCCCGGGAGGGTACTTAACTTAAATATAAAATTTCAATTCGATAGCTCACTTCTTTCATGCTAAAAATCGTTACACACACAGACAGACAGACCAATTTGCGGAACCCACTTTTTTGGACTCAAGGGACCTCAAAACATGTATATCCATCGAAATTTCGACATGGAATGTTTCACACGATCACAATATTTCATATATAGGGCAAGAGAAAGTAAAAATTATCATTAGGGATGGCATATGGTCCATAGGCAGGCAGAGTACTGGTGAGTCATTTGGGCTGCCTGCTTTCAAGGAACTATTAAGAAACACATGTTATTGGTTTATTTCATTTGAAATGCAATTTTTTCATTTTTCTCCAAGTCCGGATTAATATTTTAATTTTTTATCTCTTAATTGACAAAGCACAAAAAGCGAATGCTTTTCCTCTGAGCCACGGTTCAATGTGTTATTATCATTATAAAAAAATAGAACTGATACCAAGTTTTCAATTAATGAAAGATAATCTTAGAAAAAAAAGAGATAAAATTTATTTCCATCCATCTCTAAAATCTTTTTGAAGAAACGATTTATCCTCGTCTAATCGAATTACTTTGGTTTCCGAATCCAGCTAAATCAATATAATGTAACTTAATAAAGAGGAAAAAATATATATCATTGGAATTATAAAAATTCCAAATAAATGTCATAGAACATTTTCTGGTTTCGATCTATATAGACTCGTGGATGTGGGGGGAGGGGGGCAAATTCTCGAACGAGAGAAATTAGCCGGGCGATTTATTAGACATAATTTTAATTTATTGGCATTGAAAATTGATCTGCGCTTGGCGATAAAAAAAATTCCCAACTAAAATTTAATATATAAAGTACAAGAAGTTTTGAGCAGTAATTTAGGAAAAAACACGGGTATAATTCACTCGACTTGAGAGGGGGTCGTTTATCATTGTCCTGCGAACAGAGAGCCTGTTCGGCCTGACAGCAAATCTATTAGGCCGCTTTTGCAGAATTGGTCACTATTGTAAATGCACCAGAAATATATCTTGAAACCCACACAGAGAAGGGCTCTTATTTATATTTATGCCGACATGCCCCCCCTCCCCCAATCCCCACCCGCTTTCTCCTCCCCATTCCATTTCACCTATCCAAGAAACCCAAGGGATGGGCAATTTTTTACAGGTGTTTAATCAATCTAATTCAATTTCATTCTTCAACTATCTGCAGAAAAAAATATCCTTAATTAAATAAATTTTTTTTTCTTCTATTTATAATTAGTTCTTGAAATTTAAAAATATTCCTTAGAGCTCATTAAGCGTTATTATATAGGCTACCAGTTAATTTAAATTAATATACACACTATTAATGGCCTCAAATACCGAAAAAAGACTAAGGGTTTTAGACGATCCGAGGAATTACCCCCTCCCCTCAAGTGAATAAATTTCCAACAGCGTTTAAAATTTTAGCTCTACATTTCTCTTTATATGATAATTTAAAAAATTAAATTAAAAACATTAAGTTATAAGTTTCAAAAATGTATTTATATAAAAAAATTATAATATCTGAAACTTATAAGGTAGTATTTTTAATTTAATTTTTAAAATTATCACATTTATTTATTTATTTATTTTGAGGTGTATTGGGGTATGGGGGAGGAAATGTGGACTCATTTATCCATTTGACTACGACTCTGATTCACACTATACGTCAAATGTGAAGTTTGTTCTTGTCTTTTTATATTAATTATTTATATAAACTGATTTATTGTTCAACTATTTATTTCTAGTTAAATATTTTTCGAGATCAATATATTTGAATAAGATAATAGTATTCAAAATACCTCGATTCGGACTTAACAAGTCATGGATAGAACACTCACAGTCTTGTTAAATATTTATTTCTATTTCATTTATTTATTTTATGAACTAAATTTTTTTCCCTACTAAATTATGTTATATATAAAAATACATCATACACAAGTCGCAATTTCCACCTTTGGCAAGTATTGCGCCTACCACTATGTAAATGTAAAAAATTTTTGGAACGAAGTTCTTAAACGCGGCTTACTCAGGGTGAATTGGGAGAAAATGTAACGTAATAAAAACGCGTTCCTAACAAAAATGCGTTCCCAGCGCCCGAGCGAAGGCGGACGAAGACGAGATTAGCCGAAGTCTTGGCGAGGCCACGCCCACCTTCTTCTTCTCTGTATTTCCTTCTATCTACCGTAGACGGGAAATTGCTCGCCAAAGGCAAGCAAGAGGTTCCAGCGGGCGCAGCTCCCTGGCTTTCCATCTATTTAAATAGTATTTATATTAAATTATATTCTGAGTTGAAGAAAAGGCGTGAGGAACTTCGTTTCTGTCGGGAGTCCTACGACCCCACACGTTTGCTTTTTTAATTCATTTTTTGAAGGCTGCTTTTGCGGGTTTATGAGAAATAGTTCGCCCCCAAAACTACAAGTCCTTTCTACGCCTCTCTATTCATACATGAAATAGAATAGCCTATGAATTAATAGAATTTTTTTTTTTTTAATAGTTGTTGAGATTGGACTCATTAATTTTGCCAGGTTTTATTCAATAAAAAAAAAAAGGGAAAAATTGTTCTTATCCCATAACAAGGGCTTGGCAAAGAATCAAGTCCAGCCCCTCAAGTAAATTGGGGAGAATAATATACAAAGGTATATTTCGCTCTTTATTCGGCCTATAATGAGGATATCTTGAATAGATCTTCTTAGCCGAGATTTATTTATTTCTTTCAAATCGTTTTCTTTTTGTCTTTTAAGCAATTAATTAGTGATGAATAGCTCACTAGTGAACTAGTTGAAAAGAACGAGTCTTTAAAATAAATGAATTTATTCTTTAATAAATATAAATATTGTTTATTACGACCAACTTCTTTTTATATCCTCTTTTGTATCTCAAAAAACTTGGATATTTTAAGGAATTTTTCGATGCATTTTTACATTCTCTTACTTATATATATGTCTATATATTTAGAAAGTAGGTTTTTGGATTCATGTCAAAAATGATGTCGAAATTTTATATACACGTTTTGTGGTCCCCTGAGTTTAAAAAAGTGGGATCCGCAAAATGGTCTGTCTGTGTTCAATTTAAAGCTGAAGGAATTAAGCTACTAGGTTGAAATTTTATATTAAAGTTCGGCACCCCCCTGAGGCGTGAAAATAAAGTTTTGAGCAAAACCGGCCACAAAGTATCAGTACTTTACTGATGTACTTTTTCAGTTTTTTTCTCAAAATTCGCTCTAACAATTTTGATTAAAATTCAAACATCATTTATTACTTTTTTTAGATGCTCTTTATAATGCATGTTCTTATTTTGTTCCCAAAATTGTTTGAAGCTTCGCCGGCGCTCGAGCTCTATAACGCTCTTTTGTTACGTGACGAATTCTGCCATATCACCCTACTGTAAGCCGCGTAAAAGAAAATATATTGATTATTAATTAAAAAATAACGGACAAATTAGTCAAATGACAATTCAAAACAAGCTTTCTGATTGGCTCTAACAGGCATCATCTTAACGCCATCTCTTAGCAATAATAAGTAAACCGCTTTAGCTCCTATTTCCCCTTAATTCCGCAGTGATATTTTTATTTTATTTTTACTTTTTTTAATAGATCTTTAGACAAAGAGAGGTCATTTTAAAATTAGTTACTCATTTTAACTCTTTTGATAACCATGACCTTTAATCTGTATCTACGCAATTTTTCCATTAAAATCTTTTTCTCCCATGAGACAGTTTTATCAATAATTATATGATGAAACAAAATTCGTATTAAATGAGAAATTTTATTTTGGAAAGAAGTTGTTGAATCGATTTAGTATACTTTTTTTCATCTCTACTTGTAAACATTCTATTAATCACTATAATATATTGATTTAATATTTTTCCTCTATATTTTTTAGACAATAAATTAATCACATTTACATATTCATAAATGTCAACTATTTCACGAATTCGATATTTAAAGGACATCTTTTATATAGAGTGCAAATGAGGACTAAATTATGAGTCTTTTATTCCGGTTTAGATAATTATTTCCCCTCGTTTATCTATAATAGAATCCTTTATGGTTACTAATAGGAATATATAAGGCTGAGCGAACATTTTTATATTCCTCCTCTTGTTTCAATCCGATTATTTTTCACCCCGATTTTACGGATTTTCTAGTTTTATGGACAAGCTTTCCTCAATTAGACTTAATAGGTTTTACTCCCTATAAATTCTGTAATATCGGTCAACACAAATAAAATAAAAAAGAACCGCCATCTTTTAGTTTACAATAATAAAGACGGTAGGGTGATTGTATTGAAAAGAGGGTCACATACTTAACAGATTGATTGAATACAGGGCGTAAAAATATGCATTCAATCGCAATTGCAGTTATAATATTAATAATAACTCACAACTGTCTTGTGCAGGTTGCGGGTGAGGTGACCTATTTTCATATACTTACAAGTTTCCATTAAAGGGAATTAGGAGTTAAAGCTGTTCGCTTATTATCATTCCCGTTTTAGCCAATCTCAAAGCTTGAATTGGACACCGTCTGTTTTTTTGTTTTTTTTTTTTTAAAGAATTTATTTTTATTTAATAGAGGATATATGAGAAATAATAATTTTTTGATTTAAAAAAAAATTTTTATCTTTATAGAATTTATTTTTTATTTTTATTTCTAATTAATTTTTTAATTAGGCTAGTCATTGAAAAAATATTTTAATAAATTTAATTTCATTTAAAAAAACGCATCGAGAAATTCCTTGAAATGTCGAAATTATTTGAAATATAAATTTAGAGACCTCTTATCCTTAAAATTATACAAATTGAATTTTCGAAGGATAATACCTAAATGAAATTTATATTTTTGTATAATTTATTTGCAATGAACATATGTTTTTTAAAACTCTTTTATTCAAAAGTTCGTCTTAAAAAAACTAAAAAAAAAATGAAATAAAAAATAAATAAATAAATAACAAAATAAGATTTCGCCTTCCTCTCAAAAAAAAAAAAAAAAAAATAACTTCCCACAAGATAGATAAATTTCGAATGTATATATTGTCCCTTAAACGAGCTGAGGTAAAAGCTATACCTTTGTTAAATTCGTATAATTATTAAGGCAAAATAAATTGGCTTGCCTTGTATAGGGTTAAGTAGTAAATATTTCACTCTATTCACCCATGCGCACACAACTCTATTTATGTAAATGTTTTCGTTAGTGAAATTGCCTAATATCCAGGCGTTTCGCCAAATAATGACTCTAGTTAACGAAAGAGCTTTTAGTGCTGACAGCGACTTTATTTAACAAAAAAAAAATTGTTAATTCAATTTTCAAAATCATTGAAAGAGATTTAGAGATGCACTGTATCAGAGACGGAATGTATCACGTGAAGAGACTTAACAATGGAGTCAAATTTCGATCTCTTCCTTCTTCCTCAATCGGAAATTTAGTGAAATAGTGAAAGATTATGATTTAAATAAACGGTTAATCAAGAATAGTGCAGTCCGGAGAAAAAGAACACTTTCGAAAGTTCTTACTCATACAATATTATTCAAAATCATATTAAAATATTCTTTATTTAATTACTGTGACCCTCCTTGTATTTATGGAGACAGTTAAGAAGACTTTTCAGAGAAATAATAACAGCTGTTTTTGGATCACTCACAACACAACTACATAATACAGTATAATAATGAGGGTGACAAAATGAAAACTTCATCTTCAGGCCTAATTTTATTTTTCAACTGGCTTAAGGGTTTTTTAAAAATGTTTATAATCTGTGTTCGCTGTGCTCATTGTGGCATCAGCTAGTAAATTTCTATACAAGTCAGGTACAAGTCTTGGCGAAGTCCTCTTTGCTAATCTTTATAAGAATCTCAATTGAGATTTGCTTAGCATTCGATTTTAAATTTTTTGCTGAATATCTTGGTTATCTAATCGTTTAGAAGCACTTATTGTTGTTGAGAACAGGAAAATATAAAAAGGTTGTTTTTTTTTTTGGAACGAAGTTCTTTAACGCGGCTTACGCAGGGTGAATTGGGAGAAAATGTAACGTAACAAAAACGCGTTCCTAACAAAAATGCGTTCCCAGCGCCCGAGCGTCGGCGGAGGAAGGCGAGATAGGCCGAAGTCTTGGCCACGCCCACCTTCTCCTTCTCTTTATTTCTTTCGTTCCTGCCGGGGGTCCTACGACCTTTGCTTTTTTTTTGCTCTCTTGGAAACCTGGAAAAATTGAAGTAGCCTACGTCATGTTGCTTCTACAATGGCATTGTAATAATTTGGCTAGTTGATATACATAAAGGGACACTGAAACCATGGGTTTTAGGAATTTGTTTGTTTTTTGTTTTTGAGTTCCTCTTAAGTAGACTCTCAAGTATTCTCATTTATTATATCTCGTAATTTTTGTCAAGTCAAAGTCGTCTTTTTATACTATTCTATAATTTATATTGAAAATATTTATTTTCTTTAAAACATTGATGGTCAAAATTCCTTAACACGACACATGATCAAAGCTGCTTTTTTGAGGAATAAATCCAACATTTTCATTAGACTGAAGACTGACAAGACATCTTTTCCTACTTTATGAAATGATCAAAGTAAGAATGGCAGAGACCTTTTAATATATTTACAACGCCATGACTCAATATAAGAGGCACCAAAAAGTAACCCCTGAGAGTTCTTTGTGTCTCGCCTGGCTGGTGGTGACTTTAAAGTTCCTCTATCGGTGACATGTTCAAACCAACATAAATTTATAAAAATCAATTCGCAGATCTACTAAATTTGGAACCAAGTGAAAAAAAAAATTTTATTTTGACTTTCTCTTAGCAAAATAAGCAGAGCCGGTTTTAGAGTTAAGCGCAAATTAAAAGTTCACTGAAAAAAATCTAAATTTTAATAATCGCAACAGCGGTGTGGCTAGAATTTTTTTTTGTCGGCCTGTGGGAAGGAACTTTCTCAACTATTCGCTATTCGTCTCTTTGCTCTCAAGATAACTATTTTCTACGGGGGCTTCATCCGCTTTCTGTTTGAAAAGTAATATAACAGTTTTTGTAAGGGATTAAAAAAAAAATATCTATTGCTAAGTACATACACGCTGCATGTAATCAAAAGAAACCCCCCAAAAGTGTACTAATAATATACTGAAGTACTTTGATTAATTATTTATATCCCGATAGTTACACAAATTGCCAAAATAAATAAATAAAAAAAAAAAATACAAATTAATTAAAATACCAGGAAAAATTAATAATAATTTTTTCATAGAGAAATTAAATTGGTTCCAAAACATCTCGAATCTATAGAGTATAATATAATTAGCTGATGTCCATCCGTCAGTCTGTATGTCACTCTAAATGTATGCAGATATTATAAATTTATGTTTTCTTTGCAATATTAGTGAATGTTATTGAATTTTTTTTTATGCATGTTTAATAATTTAAAATAAAAACATGTTCTCTCTTACTAATAATATTTTTATTATTTGTATACTAGCCGATGTCGGGTGGCTTCTCGGAATATGATTAGTAGTTGCCACCATATATTAATATATACATACTTTAAGAAATTTTTGAACTTGGTATGAAAATATATTATAAAACTTATTTTAAATACTGTATAATAAGACGAACTGTTATAATGGAATTAAAACAAACTCTTCAACAGTACACTTGAGTAGGAGCAAGTGAACAGTACTTGAAAACGACTGCAGAATTAGCAGTCGAAACGTTGTACAGTATTTATTTAATAAATAATTAATAACGAAATGTAGTCTATTATTAAAAACTCCCATATTAATACAAACATTTCTTTTTTTTTATAAAATAAAAGAGGATAAATCCAACAATTTTTTTTTTAAATTCAAAAATCAGTTATTTTTTAGATGCTCTTTAAAATGTATATTCTCATTTTGCTTTCAAAATTGTTTGAGGTACACTTTACTCTTGTTCTTCATAGGAAAGATAGGAGAAATGGTTGCCGTGGTAACAAAATATAAATATTTTCCTTTGTTTATTAATTTTATAGAGTTCAAGATATAAAATTTATAAACAAGGGAAAATATTTATATTATGTTACAACGGCAACCATTCCTCCTATCTTTCCTATGAAGTACAAGAGTAAAGTGTACTTCAAACAATTTTGAAAGCAAAATGAGAATATACATTTTAAAGACCATCTAAAAAATAATTGATTTTTGAATTTTAAACAAAATCGTTAGAGTAAATTTTGAGAAAATCGAAAAAAAAACCGATAAAGTACATCAGTAAAGTACTAGTACTCTTTGGCCCATTTTGTTCAAAAGCTTCGTGTTACGTCCCATTGGACTATCTAACTTAAATACAAAATTTCAATCTCCTAGCTCTTTTCGTTCTTGAGATATTTTCTTCACAGACAGACCATGTTGCGAAAATCCATCAAAATCTCGACATCGAATTTTTTATATGAATCCAATACTTTCTCTCTATATATATTAGCATATATACATAGGTAAGAGAAATTAAAAATTGATAATAATATTTAAATACATTTTATAATATATTTTCATATTAAAATCAAAAAATTCTGAAAATACTTTTATGGCGAGAAATACTAAATCATATTCCGAGACGCCGCCCGATGGCGGGTTTCGCGGCTAGTTTAATTAAAAACGAATGAAGAACTTTTTCTTCAGGTTTTCTAAACCACTAACCGAACAAAGTTTTTTTCTTGTCCTAGTTGCTTTTCTTTACGTTTGCTCACGAGTTTTCCTCTTTTCCTTTTGTTATTCAAAATTCCGGCGACCTTTTCCAAATGCATTAAAAAAAAAAAAAAGAAAAGAAAAGAAGAAGCCTAACAAAATAATAAATATTTGTGTTTAGTTTGTAAGTGAAATGTCGTCAACAAAAAGCATCTGACACTTAATCGAAAGGTGCCGAGTCATTTATTCCTAAACAAAGGGATGCTCTTTTCCGGCGAGTGCCAATTACTGACCACACTAGCCTTCTCAAATATTTACACTCAAGATCAACATCATTACCGAAACTGATATAAAGCAAACAAGCTAAGCCTCTAGCACATTTTAATATAGGACGTAGAAAAATATGACCCTAAAAAATTTCTCAATTTCAGTTTTTTATATATATATATATATATATATATATTGGCCTATATGGAACTAAACTAACACATTATCTTATTTCAAATAATATTTCCTCTTATTATCTATCTAAGCTGAAAATTAAATTTACTTTATTTTTGAATAAAATGAATAAAAATAAAATCATGGAGGTTGGGTTTTTTTTTTTTGCGTCTTCGGCAAAATAAAATTTGACAAAGATATTAATGTCGTTCTTTCTTGATGGTTGTAATAATTGATTATAAATAAGAAACGGATTCTTACCTAAAAATGCTTTTGGGTAGGGAATGATTTTTAGCCTTTGAGAAAAAAATACATTTTGTTGCCGAAACGTTATAAGGTGAAATAAATTCTCATAAAAAGGCTGGAGGATTTAATAATATAAAACTCAAACATAACAATTACTTTTTCTTTTTGATAAAAATTTTATCAAAAATATTCATACGATCGATTTTGCTCAGGGGCCCACATCTTGTGGGTACGTGGATGGCGACCACGAGCTACCCGAGCTGGGACTGGCAGTCCTATTCTTTACATATCTGTCCCTTCCTTCTATAATTTCAACAGGCGTCAGACCGTGCGACGGGCCGGCCTGATCTATTTCTTCCGGTCGCTGATTCCTAATATTTCGAAGACACAAAAGGCTCTTCTTCTTCAGAGAAAGCTTATTTTACATTCTGCTAACATTACAATAACAGACAGCAGAACAGATTGTTCACTGGAGTTACCGAGGTCAAATGGCTTTGCTTATGCAAAAAATTTTGTCTGTTATTGTAATGTTAGCAGAGTGCAAAATGAGCTTCCTCTGAAGAAGAAGAGCCTTTGTGCCTTCGAAATATTAGGAATTAAACTCATTTGGAAAAATCCCTTCTTAAATCCTTGCCGAAAAATCAGCATGGTTGAGGAGTTTCGGTTTTATAATTCTCTCGGCATCACTCATTAAGCTTCTATAAATATTTTCTTTTGTTTATATTTATAAATTTGACATCTTGAATTCTCTCTAAATCTCTTCCGGAAAATGTTGACACAAAAAATCTGGCGTGAAAAGCACAGAACACAACTTAAGTAAGAGGAAGTAGTGTACTATGCGACCAGTCACAACAGCAAAGTGGGCTTCAAACTATTTTGAGGACAAAATGAGAATATAACTTTTTATAATTACTAGGCGAAATATTTCCAATAATATTATAGAAGGACTTGATTTCTGTTTAAATAAATTGAAGTAACTATCATCATTTAGACATAAACAGTAACAATTAATTGAACGTTTAATTGTGTTGTTGTTTGTTGTTGGACGAATGACCCAAACCCTCTCTCTCTCCCAGGAACCCTAAAAAAGAGCCCCCCTTCAATGGATAATCCACACGGGGCTTCCCTTGACGAGAATTGGACTTGGGAGGTAAATGCAGCAAACGAGAGCTTACAGGAGCCCCAAAGCCTATGGATCTATTCTCATCTCAGTGTTTAATTAGTTTGCATTGAGGATCTTTTGCCTGGGGGTGATTTATCTGGGCTGATGACTTGGGCGTGTGCCGCGCCCCTTTACTATTTGCCGCCCCCCGCCGATAATTGTCCGATCGATCTTCACTTCTCCGAGCCGGTCTTTTTCTACTTTTTTTTTTCCTCTTCTACCACTACCATCTATCTCATTCAAACCAAGTCTATTTTCTCCCTGAGCATCCTTTCTTTCTATTCATCTTTTCCTTCAGGACTGTCATTCTTCATTCTTCATCCTCCATTGGCACTTCATACATGTGTATGTATCGATGCTTTATATAAAATTTAAGATGAAAAAAAAAATACCCCTCGATATGATATGTCTCTTGCAATCTCAATTAATATTTATGTTTAAAAAAAAAAATCAATACAAACAAATTAATTTAAATATTTTAATTTATCTGCCTTCGTTCTAATTTGAATTATTAATCAAATTCAGGAAAAGAGATTTATTTGTCTATATAATTAATGAAAAAATTTTTTATATACAATAGAATACTAAATAAAATAGTTAATTTTTTTTTAATTAATTAAAAAGAAAATGGTCTTAAAAATTTAAACAACCCAATATATTTTCGCGGATTTTAAAGTGTTGTAATAATTTCAAACTACTAACTAACTAACTTGAATATAATATTTCAACCTAGCAGCTGATTTTTTTCACGATTAAAATCTCGATATCGAATTTTTGATGGAAATACACGTTTTCCACAGAGTTCAAAAGAGTGGGTCCCGCAAATTGGTCTGTGTATCTGTCCGTGTGTGTATGTGACGATTTTAATCGTGAAGGGAATCATCGTCATTTTATCGCAATACTTTCTCTCTCTCATATATATATATATATATATATACAAATATATAGATAAGAGAAAGCAATAAAAAAGGAAGCTCACCGATGTCTCCAGATAGGCTTTAAATTCCGGGGACCATAAAGTCACTCGATCCACCAGCAAAAAAATATAAATTGGAAGGTCAAGTCAAATAATTCTCCATATTTTCCTTCAGCTTGGAATAGTTTTGGCCGCAGCTGCAGCCCTTCATCAGTCACAATTGCTTATTTAAAGACTAGCTGCAGTTTTTATATGTAGCGGACAGGAATTCTGGTGATAGAATGGAATGAATTCTCTTTATCATTTACGAGAACTCGTTTGTCGTCAGTTTCTATATACATACTGCCAAGTCTACAGTTGCGCCAGAAAAATACCCAAGTTGCAGTAATAAAAATTTGGCATAACAAGAAAAATTCTTATTTATTTATTGGTATCTTAAAATGACAGCAAGATATCAACCTTAATACAAAATGATATTTTAAAGTGAAACTTTTATTATATCCTCCCAAATTTTTCTCTTCTATCAGCATGTCGCGTTACAGGCCGTGACGTCAAGTGCCGTGACGCTACAAGTCATGACGTCACAATCCGTGACGACAAAAATAACAAAGTTGAAATTTAATATATATAAGGAATTATAAAAAAATAATTGTGAGATTTAATAATTCAATTTTTAAATTGATAAAATATAATTTTTAAAATAATTTAAAATGATCCCGAGCCAGCCAGTTTCCCATAATTACGAAAAGGCGAGGTTCCGCCGCAGGCGGGCCCGAGCCAGCTGGTGGGGGTCCAGGGAGGCGAAGCCCCCTGGCTAGACGCCGTCCGCCGAAGGCGGGCGGCGCGGCTAGTTACCAAATAAATATCGTTCACAGTTTTTAATATGCCTGTATTGATTTACCATTATCATTCATCATTTTCCAATTATTAAGTTAAGATTAAAAACGCGATTTTAATACCCTTAATTGAACAATTTTCTGAAAACTTTCAGTTAAACGCCTACGATCCGAAAAAAGTTTCACTTGCATCGTGGTTTCATAAAACCACACAATGATTTTTTTTTAAGGAAATTCAGTAAAATGCTCAAAAATAAATCTCGGAATATAAACATTCCCCTGAATAAATAAAAATCTGACCTCACCTATTAATTTCATTATATTTGATTATGTGATAAAAGATGATACAATATAATTAAATCATAAATTCATTTTTGTTATGCGTGTATAGAAACAATAAAAGTATAAAATAAAACATCAATTCAATATCTGTTCTTGAAAGAGCTCTCGCTTTTATACAGATATTCTGAATTTTTAGTTTTCATATTACCTGTTATATTCACATTTAATAAAAAGGTGCACGTTTTAATGGAATATTTTTCGTCAAATTCAAGAAATTTTCTTTTAGAGCAGAGGTCTTTAATGACTTTTATTATTAAACATTCCTAGATTCTCTTTCTCCGATGTTTTCAATGGCAAAAAAGTTTTTTTTTTTTTTCTTAATCTTTGCATTCATTTATCCCTGTAAACAAAATTCCCAAGTTTAACAAACGCTCATTGCGTTAAGTTAAAGCATCCTAAGTATTTGGAACAATTCAATCACCGAAGAAGTCTTTGGAGAAGTGGAAAGAAAGCTAATTTGAACTCGGAGAAGAAAAATGAACGAAAACAATATATCAGATAATAAATAAATGTTCTAAATTTAAAAAAATTATAATGAGATGAAAAATTAATTCCATTCTTGGGAATTATAGAGAAAGAAGTCAAGGTGCCTTCGCCTAAGGAAATATGTATAAAACGCTTCCCCTATCAATAAGGGAAAGCTCTGTGATTGATTATAAGCGGGTTTGATCTTTCAAATTCTTTTTAATTAGGGATGGAAAAGGCGTTCGAAAAGTCGATTTTCGATTTTGGAATCGACTTGATATTTTTCGATTTTAGGAATCGATTAATCATTTCTGAAAGTCGACTTTCAATTCGAGTCGAAGTCGACCAGGGAGAATCGATTCTAATCGACTTGAACCGATTCTAATCGACTTGAATGAGTTTCAACTCGATTCTAAAAATTGATTATTTTCAGTAAAAGATCGATTCTTGATTAAAGTCAGAATCGACTTTTCCATCCCTACTTTTAATGAACATATTTTGCCTCGCTACGCATGATTGATGCAATATTTCAACATTTTTTATTTCACTTTTTCAACTTTTTATTTATTTGATTTCTCTGGTGGACTCTAAATTTTAAAATCTTTTTTAGGCATCTGAGGCCATATATACCACGTCTAAATTAATTGGCAGCCAATAATATATTTTAGAAAAATTTATAGATGGGAACTGAACCCTTAACATAAGAATCGAAACCTATACCTCTGTGTTTTTAAATGTCTCTTAATTTAAAAAACAAAACTGATTCTTCAAGATTAAATTAATTTTTCAGTGATGTCAAATTTCAGAATTAAAAAAAAATTTTAAAACTACTTAATCAGAGGCCCTCGGGCCTTGGTGTAGGAATTAGCGTGCTGGCCTTCTGTGCCAAGGGTCGCGGGTTAGAAAAATATATTTAAATTATATTGGCTACCAATCAATTTAAATAAATAGAGAAGGGGTCTAAATGGCCTCCGCTGCCGAAAAAGACCTTAAATAAATAAATAAAAAATGCTTAATCAGAGGTGTTTTTGTTTATTTTATAAAAGATTTTGAAACTGTGATTCATACTCAATTCAATATATCCCGCCATCATCGATTATTTAGATTGAATAAGCATTTTGGACTCCGGAATAACTAAATTTTACTTTAGAATAAAAAAATAAATTACTGGATGTTCCTAGTAAATTAAAGGTGTTTTTATTTTTTATTTTGATAAATTCCTTATCGATCAACTGGATCGCGTGCTTTTATTTAGGTTAAACAAAAACAAAACATACCTTTATTGGACATTCGATCAATTTACACTAAACTCAGGCTGATAATTTCTTATCAACTTCAACAATCTAATTAATATTTATTTTGTTTACACCGAGAAAAAAATTCTAATAATTGGACATATATTAGAGTATTTATGATTTTCTTTTATTTAGCCACTTTGTCGTTTCCAATCAATTATCTATTTATTTTATTGTGACATGGAGAAAATATTCTAAAGAACCGATTAGCCAAGCTGATGAATCTGTACCCTTAGCTAAGAATTTAAACACAAGGGAACAGGAGTAGCCAAAAATCAAAGCCTCCGAGTTTTGGCTGCTCCTGCTCCCTTCCTTGTGTGTAAATCAACAGCCACTGATTAAGAATTTAAAATCCACCGAGTTAATGGTTTAGAACCCCTGCTCTAAAGTAATAAATATTAGGTATTAATAAATCGAAATGTTTAATATGACTTGAGAGCATCATGAAGTATGGATCTTTTGTTTTCAGATTTTGTCGATCCTTCCGCCTTGCCTTCACTCTGATGCCAAGCATATCGTTTTATTTTGATGCCTACTTTCCAGGCGCACTGGCGAAGATTCAAATCACACGTTAGAGGTAATTATTTCTATTTAATTTTCCTTTATAATTTGGTTTATATAAGTTAAAAGACAAATAGTTATTAAACAAAAAAAAATTATAAGCTGATGTATCCACCACATAACCGACAGTGTAATACAAAGAATTTTCTACGGACACTCTAAGGGTCGGTTGCTTCACTTATAGTCAACTATTAAATTAGTCCGACCTTTAGTAAATCACTAGCCGGGGTGCTTCGCCCCCCCCTGGACCTCCCGCCAGCTGGCTCGGGCCCACCCGCGGCGGACTCTCCCCTTTTCTTCTTGATTACAAAAAGAAAATTATTATTATTCGATTCCAATTCAGTGCCTGCTTGAGGATTTGTTCACATTCATGGAATACACAAATGAAAAGATTACATAAGTATTTCTCTACTAGCGAATTATATTATATATAGATTAAAATAGAACACGCTTCTTCTAACTACAAAAAATGAGTTTATTCACATATAATTAACTATTTTGAGATATAAGCAAAGTTTTGTGAAGTTGGGGCATAAGTGATTTTTTGAGAGTAGCATCAAAATTTCAAATTTGTCCATCTTTAACATGGCGAAAAAACAATTCCTGAGCTTTTTGCACTCAGATGACGTCATATGTGAACAAATCTATTAATATTAGTAATTTTCATCCCGAGTGGAATAAATTTTTTATAGGATAGATCCATTCAGATACAAATAGATAAACGTGAATAAGAAGAAGTGCTACTACTAACAAAGCAATAAAAAAAATTCTAAAATTTTATAAAACCTGGTCAATGTTTATCGTTTCGGATGGAAACCAAACGATGTATTTATATAAAAGGGGCGCCTCGCTTTTCTGATTTATATAAAAGCGAGGAAATACAAATAAAATTCTGTAGGGGTTTTATTTAAGTGAAAATATTTCCTCGATTTTATTAAAATCAGAAAAGCGAGGCGCATTTTTCTGATTTCACCTCGACTCTGGGCAAAAATATCGCGAGGCGCCCTTTTTTGCATCTCTAATGTTTTTGGTTGAGATTTTTTTAACATAAATTTAAAAATTTCTAAAAATTTTATTTTACATCTATAAAAAAATTTTATTAAGTGGATTACCTCAATTCACTTATGAAGAAAGAGAATTTGATAATTGAGATTTTGGACGTTAAATTTAAAAAAGTAAAATTAGAATAACTACAAATTTTAAATGATTAAAGCCTTAGCCTATTTACTCCTCTCTTGTCTGTAACAATTAATATTTACAGCTCTGTCTTCCATTATTGAATTTATTTATTGTTACTCTTTTGTCTTTTAAATCTATAAAATAATAGACCCATTCAGGGGTGTCCAATCGACTAGAACAAATTTTACTTTGTCCTCTCTTTTTATCATTGCCTCTCTTATCTCACTGCAATTTCGAGGGTTTCTTCAAAACAGAATACTTCTAATCGGTTTTTCTCTTTTTGTTGCAGAAGTCAACTTGGATTCGTTCTGATAGATTTTATCCTCCACTTCACATCGCCAACAGCTCTGGTGAGTTTTATTTCTTTTTTTTTTCTCCTTTAATTACTACCTTCTAAGCTTTCTATAAAATTATATAAATACATAAAAGAAAAATTTTATTAACTAGCACTTTGTTTGAAAAGAGATGGAATTTTTTTCAAAAACGGGTTTGATTGGGCAAAATTTACGCCCCCTGGAGTCGAACCAGGACCTCCACGCTTTCGCCGCGGGCGGACTACGTTTATCCCTTTAAACCCAATCAAAGACGAACTTATCTCGCAAATTTGTTATCTTGATTAAAGAATTTATCACCAATGATGAGACATTTATTTAAAAAAAAAAATTATATATTCATGTTGCTATTATTTTACAACGTAGAATAATTATGGATCATTATATATATATATATTTTTTTTTTTTTTTTTTTAAACTCAAATTAGAAACCCGATCTGGTGAAGGATGATTTTGATAAGGAACTGAGAGTAAATTGGGCGCCAAATAACCAAAACAGCGGAGAATCTCGTTAATTAGTTTTATTACTACTCGCGAATTTTATCGGTTCATTAATTTATATATTAACAGCAGCAAAACTATTCGTTCTAATTAAAATAAACGACAAACTTGTTTTTTAAATAAATACGTTTATTATGAACCTTAAGATTAGAAACAACAAAAATCCACTTTAAATTTTTAATTAAATATTTTAAATTCTGTGGAACACAATTTATTATTTTAAATACTAAATTCTATTTTCGGCAGGATGGGGGGGGGGATATCTGACTACAGCTCTACACCACGTTATGTTTAAATAAAAAAATCCGGTGCGAATTAACGCTCATCACACAGCTTTCGATTACCGAAGCTAAGAGAAAGTTGTGTATTTTGCTGTTACACCAGATTTTTTGTGTCGAGATATATTTAGTTCCCCATAGCACCTTAGTTCCCAAGAACGAAAAGAGCTAGTAAGTTGAAATTTTATATTTAAGTTAGGCACTCCCATGGGTCGTGACACGAAACTTTTGAACAAAAGTGGCCAACGATACTAGTACTTTACTGATGTACTTTTTTAGTTTTTTTTTTCGAATTTCTCAAAATTCGCTCCAACGATTGTTTTTTTTAATTCATATATCTACTATTTTTTAGATGCTCTTTAAAATGTATATTCTCATTTTGCCATTGAAATCTTCTGAAGACCACTTTACTCCTGTACTCCATAGAAAAGAGATGAGAAATGGTTGCCCTGGTAACAAAATATAAATATTTTCACATATAAATTTTACATCTTGAAAATCGAACGTACCGTACTGTCGGAACTAAATACATGCGACACAAAAATCTGGTGTGACAAGCACAGTACACAACTTTCGATTACCGAAGGTAAGAGAAGTTGTGTGCTGTGCGCCAGTCACACCAGATTTTTTTATTAATGATATAAAATTAGACCCTTACTATAAAATTTTTCATATATATATATATATATATTTCTAAAATTTTTATAGTTGAAAACAAATGATATAATTTTTAATTATTTATGAATGCCATTTAAAAAGTTTCCAGGTTTTTTTTTATTTTTTTTTTTTTTGATAAATTGCTCCACCAAATAGTAGACCGATGTTAACTCTAACGATAGTTCTCAAAAGGAGTATTTTTTGTGCCTCACTCCACCATCAAAAGAACTCTTCTACTTTATTAATGGCCGTAAGAATTTTATAGCTAGTTTTTTTTTTTTTAATTCTTGCCTCAGCACACGAATATCACTAATAAATAATTGGTTTTTTAAAGAACTTGTCACATTTTAATTATTCTAATATTCTTTTGGCTTAAAATATTTTTTTCTTTTATATATATTATATTAAGGGCTATTTACTGAGATGAAATAAAAAAAATTAATCTTCTTTTTCCACCTGAGAGCGAAGCAAAGAGAAAATTATTTGTAAATCTTTTAATAAGACGAAAAGAAGTAATAAATAGCATCTAAATAAACTAGATCATGATTTTTAATATTAATAAGTCCTCCAATGGCAAGCAAACTCGTCTTTTTATTCCCGAGAGATATTAAGTTATGAAAGAGATCCCCATTTCCGCCCCAGACCAACAATGGCGAATTTCATTTTCAATAGAATATTAAAATATTCTGAATTTAGCAGTTAGTTTATTTTAAAACGGATTAAATTAATATATATATATATAGTTAATAATATTAAGATGTTTTGATAAAAAATGTTTTTAGGATGAGCCAAAATAAAATCAAATTTAACAATAGAGAATCCTTTTATTGTTATCTTTGACAATGAAAGAGCAATTTAATTTCCATGAACGAAACTTTTATTAAAGAAAATGTATAGGGTGTTTCAAACTATCAATAACTTGAAAAAAAAAAAAATGAATCAGATAAAATCTAGTATATTACATTTGGTTTATTAATAAATAACAAATTTTTATTTCTTTGGTTTTACAGGTTGTTGGTGCTTGTCTTGACTTGTAAACTGATTGAGCCGTTCATTCATCAGTCAGGCGAGAGACTTAGAAGCATTCACATCAGTCTGATCATTTGATTTCGCCCATCTTCATGTACGTAAGTGTTACACTTCTCTTATTTATACACCTTTCTTACACACAAATTCTTCAATTTAATGTTTTTAATGAGATGTACTATTAAGGGGAATAGGGGCTTAAAAAAAAACCGCATTGAAAAAATTCCTTATAATAGTCTAGTTTTTTTTTTTTTTTTTTTTTTTTTTTAAGTAGGTTTAGACGCCCGCTCCTACTCCCTCTTAATTTATTTCAATTTTTTAATTATTATTTTGCTACTTTCGTTCATAATTATAAATAATAATATTCTTTATAAAATAATTCATCATTATAACTAGCGTTCATTTTCATTTTTTATTGATTTATTTCTAAATCGAATTTAATTTCCACAACTTAAATAACGAATAATGCAAATTTTTCTTTCCGTCTTTGATTAAAAAAAATGTAAAAAAATTCTTTCTATAAATTGAAATTAATTCTCACAAATTGTTGAATATTTAAGAGATAAAACTTTTTACATATAAATAGTAGACCGTTCTACACGCCCTATCATATTATGCAGCTTAGCATTTAATATTATTTAAAAAAAAAACAATTACTCAAATAATTTTCTAAAACCATAACAATTAGGATAATAAACGATCTATTAAACTCAAAAGGCCGGGTGCAGTGCTGTCGTACACTGTAAAAAAAAATTGAATTTTCAATCGTTTTTCATATACTGTCGTGCTTGAATTTTAATATACCCAGTCAGTTTGTGAAATCAAATTCTACTATTACTAGTTTATTCAGTAAAAAAAAAATATGAATCAAATATAAGTAGCTTAAAAAGTATTATATATGTACAGTATGTATGTATATGTTCTATAGAAATCCACAATTTTCACTGAATCTATTTGAAATTAAGTACACATATAGTACATGGACCAGCGAGTAACGTAGTAATAATTTGAATATTTTGGAAAATTAATTATAATTAAATTTCTTCAATATGGGAACACAAAATCGACAAGTTGGCTCGGAAATTAGAGAACAGTTAGTTGCTCTGTGAAACAGCTTTCTGGTTATACGACTATGCGCTGTGGACTACGCAGAGAGCATGCATATGACTGACCCTTTAAATAGTCATAAATAGACCCTTTTGTTGCTGTGCCCTCGCTTGAATTCAAGATCCTTCCTTAACATCTTAACACTTGCATTGCAACAAGAAATATCCTAAGTTGGCAATAAACTTGCCCGCCGGAGGCGGACTTTCCGCCTAGTATTAATCATAACAATTACATTTGCTTTCATAAATATAAATATAAGGAGAAAAGTCACCGAAAAATTCTTTTATAATGCTTAGATATTAAATTATGTATATATTTAGATATAAATAAATTCCACGTGGGGCTCTTAATTAGGACTCAGGCAAATTAATTAATGAAAACCAATTAGAGAAAAATATTTATCTTATAAAGAATACTTTGACTGTAAAAATTAAATTGCTTCTTTTATTTCTTTTCTAACCATCAATATTAAGAAATTCAAAATAAAAAAAAAAAATAAAAATTTAATTTAGTATTTTAGTTAAATAATATCATACTTGAAAATCTGCTAGAGTGAATTCCCCCCCTCCCCCTCCCCCTTTCCCTTCTTGCTAGTAATAAAAAGCCCGGCGATTAAATATCCAAGTGACAAACCACTCTCGGTGGCAACTCAACCAAAAAGACGCCTCGTTAGAGGGGGAATTCAAGCAAAATTTCAAAATAAAATTATTCAAGTAGTTTAATAACAAGTCTCCAAGATAGAAACCACTCTGGCATAAACGAAATGCAAACACGCACTCGGCACCCGTTAAATGCGTTAGATTTTAATAGAGCTATTTACTAACGAAATTTTATTTTTAGACGCCAAGATTATCTCTCTCTAAATTAATAGCTCCAGTTAATATTTATTAATAAAAAACACTATTGAATTTAAATGATCCTAGGGCTTTTACATCACGGAATATTATGACTGATATGTAACTTGATAATTACAGACCGTCTTTTAGTATTAAAAATCTGGTGTGATTTAACGCACCAGATTTTTTTTTGTTGAGATATACTTAGTTTCCCATAGTTCCTTGACTTAATAAATAAAAAAGAAAAAAGTCAATTGATTCAAAATTTTCATAGGCTCTGTGTATTTTAAATGTTGGCTGCTTGAAATAAACTATGGTTATTTTTTGAAATTTTTATCTCATATTTGGATATTTTATACATAATAGAGAATCCTAAATAAATACAAAATTTCATAAGAATTGGAAATAATTTTTTTTAATATGTAAAAATTTCCAAAGGGGACCCCCTTTTGAATCAAAATTAACATGCAAATCGCCATAGGGATTTAGCATTGGCTCAATGGAAGAGCCGGAAAATGAATTTGAAAAATCGGAAATATTACATCAGTAAAGTATACTTCAAACAATTTTCACGAAAAATTTTACTGATGTACTTTTTAAAGAGCATCTAAAAAATAATTGATTTATGGATTTTAATCGAATCCCTTAGAGCCAATTTTGAGAGGATTTGAAATAAACTGAAAAAGTACATCAGTAAAGTACTAGTACTTTTTGGCCGATTTTGTTCAAAAGCTTATTTCAAATATACGGGCGTGGACCTAACTAAAATATAAAATTTCAATCTCTTGCTTAAAATCGTCACACACAGACACACCAATTTGAGGGACCCACTTTTTTGGAACCTCAAAACGAGTATTTTCCATCAAAATCTCGACTTCAAATTTTTACAATATAATGTTAAAAAACTTCCAGAAAACTTCCTATACAAGTATAGGAACTCTGTTTCATAAACTGTTTATGAATAGTATATGAGAAAATTCAATTTGTAGCCAACCTAACAAATTTCTTGTATATTTTAAAATTAATTATTTTGGTAAAAATTGTTAATTTGAATTTGTATAGCTATTTAGTTTAATTACTTTATAAAAATTATTTAATTAGTATGACTTCATAAATATTTAAATAGTTTAGAGCGCGAATTTCAAACCAGAATTTAATAAATTTAGATTTGTGAAATAAATTTTAAAAGAATAATTTCAAGTTTCCTTAAAATAATTATAAAATAATATTAATAAAAATTCCTTGAGGTAGTCGAGTTATTTGAGAACGTTTAGACCAGTGATTCTCAACTTGTCGCGGTACACTTTTAACGATTTCAAAATTTGGCGGCACACAAAGAAAAAGATAAGTTTAAAAGTTGGTAATTGTTTATAAACTTTTATATTAATTTTATTTCATATCCTGGAAATATTAATATTAAATCACACAACTATATGAAAAATGATTGAAAATTCATTTTTTTTTTTACAGTGTACATTGTCACTATATATTACATATATAGGTAAGAGAAAGTAATAAAAGTAGATTTTAAAAATAATCAATCAATGCCACCTAACGGGAGATAATAATACAACTCACTGTACCTTTTGATATTTTTTTTTTTCTCTTTTCTTAAAAAATATATCTCATCGAAGGAATGTTGAAATTCCTTTCACTGGGATTGGCTCCTGCCTGGATCACTTTAGTCAAACCAAATTTTTAATGGAAAAAGTTTACATCTCTCTCTCTAAACCCTTCAATAAGACATTTTGAATCTAGATTCTACTTTCTTTTTTTTTTTTTTTTTTTTTTAATAATACCATTTTTGAAATTGGACATTTTAAATATCTTATGTTTCTCTTGATGCATATTCATCATATGCTACTTGCAAAAGAAAAAGTGGAAAAATGTTTAACTTATCACTTAATAAAATCTTAAGAGAATATTGCTTTTTCTTTCGCTGGAATAAAATCTGTCATGAGCCAGAGAGGAATGTTAGTTTGATAATAAAGAGGAAAAATTGTTTTAGTTGCATAATCAACTTATTTAATCAACCCTGGGGCCTGGGGGAGGAAATATCACTAATAATGAAACTACCAAACGTAAGCTCAAGATGAAATATTATTTATATTTCAAAATTTAAAAAAAAAAAATTAAAATTATAAATTTTTCTTTTTTTTTTTTTTAAATAAATCTTTGAAGTATTATGATCGTAAAAATCTAACCCTAGAATTATTTTATACATCTCTATTTTTCAGATCATCACACAAAAAAATAAATTTTAATATAAAAAAAAAACCCTTCCCCCTTGGTCAAAAATTCTTTTTTTTTATTTATATATATAAAAAAAAAAAAAAAAAAAAAAAAATTTAAAAATAAATTTTTTTTTTTTTTTTTTTTTTTTTTTTTTTTTTTCCACCCAGCCTGTTTGTTTGTTGGTGGAAGAAAAAAAATTTTCTAAAAAAGACAATAAAAAAAAAAAAAATTTTTTTAAAACTTAACCTTGTTTTATTTATTTATCTAATAATTAGATGAGAATTTAATTAAAAATTTCAAAGTTGCTACGTATATATATATGGATATTTGTGAGCGTATGTGCGAAGCTTTTTTTGCTTATTCACTGTAACTATTCATCATATTAAGATGAGATTTGGCAAATTTGTAGTCCTAAGTGGACCTAAGAAGTTATAAAAATGAGAAAGAATCGGCCTTCAGGGAGTGGTAAATTATTATCGCGAACCATATTTTTTTTTTTTTTTTTTTTTTTTTAGTTTCCTCTGGACCATATCTTCTGAAATTCAGCCATAATATTTACAAATAATTATGACACAGCCTGGAGCAAATTTCATGACAGTCCTGATCTTATCAGCTGGGAATTATTTTTTCAAAGGTATTACATTTTTTTTAGAAATTTAAATTAATTCTAATACAGAATATTTTAAAAATATATATTTTTTTTATTAGGAGAATTTTTAATTATAGACCACATTTTTGTATTAAATATTTATTAAAAATATATAAATACCGTACAACGTTTCGACTGCTTATTCTGCAGCGGGAAAATTTGAATCTAACTTAACAGAAATGCTGACAGATGGCGGTGACGTCGCTCTATATAAAAAGGCAAGTAAAGGACATGACAGTTGGTTCACTTGAGTCGGAGCAAGTGCACAGTACTTGATAACGGCTGCAGAATAAGCAGCCGACACGTTGTACAGTATTTATATATTTTTAATAAATATTTAATACAAAAATGTGGTCTATAATTAAAAATTCTCCTATTAATAATATTTCAAACAACAATAATTAATATATTTTTTTTTTTTTCAATTTCTTGATGCTAATTATTTCATGGAGTGCTGTTTATAAAAATGTGCCCCCCGAAGTCCCCTGGCACCTCCGCGCGGTGGGGGGCGGGCAATGATCCAAATTACACCTATACCTCGCTATATGGCTACTCTTTGTACGGCATAAGAGTCTTTTTTAATTATGCTACTTTTTCGATTTACGACTCACTATTTTCGGTTATGCCAGTCTATATATATATATAAATTGGTACACATCCAATTAAATTTGTATGGTTTTGTATCCAAATAATTGATTAGTTATACGGCTTTCTCCTCATTATCCCAGAGTGTATCGAAGCCATAATGCGAGGTATCGCTGTATTCTCGGATTAGCTAACGCCAGGGGTGAATTCGCCAGCCAGCCAACGAGAGGTCTTTTTGAGACTACAACCAAATCATCAGACTGTCTGTCGTCGAGTAACAATTGGGAGCCAAAGGAAATAAACCGCCGCACAGAAGTATTGGACAGGTAAGCAATGAAAACAATATTATTAATACTACTAAACAAATGTATTCAATAAAAATCTGTGATTGGTCATACACCACACAACTTTCTCTTACCCTAAAGCCATTCCTATTAATATAATAATTCTTTAAGAGGTTGTTTTATATAAGTATGTAGATTAATAAATAAATGACGATTTCTTCTAATTTCTACTCTTTTCTCTTCCAGGCTGTGGCTTGTCGGAGATCTCGGGCTCTTTTTGGGTGGCTTGCGTCTTGTCTTCTATTTAGTCTGATCATAGACCCTTTCCGTGCTACGCTTATGCAGATTTTCTACTTTTCCATCAATTGGTGAGTACATTTTTAATTTAAACTTAAATTTGTTAATTGCAAATTAATATAATTAAATAAATTAAGAGAATTTTGCTAAATTTTGCCATTTGCAATAAAATGCGTCACTGATATTCAACTTATAAATGCCATCTGTTGAAATTATAGCAATACTTTTCATTATATATTACATATATAGGTAAGAGAAAGTAAAAATAAAAATATCTTCATTATTATTAAATTTAAAAATAAATAATTTATTTATTTAACAAACACAAACAAGAATGTTCTCGGACATTGTCACATAGAACATTTTTATTTGCACATCGTACACATCAATTATTACAGATTGTGTAGTAAAAGTTAATTTAATATTATATGTTAATTTTTTTTTTTTTAATTATTAAAAATAAATAAACTAAATTAAACCGATAGATAATTTTAAACAAATTAATTTTTTTTTTTTGCACTGTTAGTATTTTATTAATAGAATTCTTGTGTTTACTCTCAGGCGTGACGTGACGTACGCAAGGTGACTAGGAGCGAACGTTGCCTACCTCTCAGGAGTTAGTCCCTTTGGCGAATCTTTTTTTCTTGTGTCTTTTTATCTACTTCATGAGTGACATCTCATCGAAACAAAGCAGGCCACGGTATTATAATTAACTGATATTATACTTTAATTATATATAAATATATAATTAAAAATATATAGTCAAAATTCAACTGGCTAGAGGCGCCTTAGACGCCTGAAACGCTACAGTTTTTAACTTAATATTTATGTTCAAGATTTTGCTTGATAATGGCATTCAAATTTGATAAATAAATTCTCTATAAGATCAATAATTACAATAATAGGCATAATATTAGTTTTCATAAACTCCTAAAAAATACTAGTCGCGCCACCCGCCTGATGCGGACACTTACCTTTAATAATGTATATGTCGTAGACAGATCGTGAAATTAGACAGTTCATGAACTGTCTAGACATTTCATGAACTGCAGCCAGATCGTGTAATGGTCAAACAGTTACATGATCTGGCTAAAAATTTGAGACAGTTCATGAAATGCAATTGGGCCTTAGACAGATCGTGTAATGCTCGAGAATTACATGAAATGTCTAAATTTTTAGGCAGTTCATGAACTGCCTAACAGCAGTTTTGCCGATCGTGTACTGTTTGTAATTTAATGCAATAAATCTAAAAAAAAAAATTTTATTTTTTCGAAAATCAAAACAAAGGGCTCCTATAAGTTGTAGACATTTTAAATAGCTTTAATTAAAAAAAAATTGAGGCAGATAGCTTCAAATTTGTGGCCGCTGGAGGGGGATCTCCCAAAATTAGACCCACCCCGAGACGCGCACCTTTAACTCAAGATTTACAAATGAGGAAGATTTGAAAAATTTAGTAATCGATAATAATAATCAATATTGAAAAAAATTGACTTTTTTCAAGATCTTTATTTGCTTTACAAACAGTACACGATCGGCAAAACTGCTGTTAGGCAGTTCATGAACTGCCTAAAAAATTAGACATTTCATGTAATTCTCGAGCATTACACGATCTGTCTAAGGCCCAATTGCATTTCATGAACTGTCTAAAATTTTTAGCCAGATCATGTAACTGTTTGACCATTACACGATCTGGCTGCAGTTCATGAAATGTCTAGACAGTTCATAACTGTCTAATTTCACGATCTGTCTACGACATATATAGACCTATAGCTTAATGAATAAGTGACTATCTCTACTATTTTAATTTTCTTGTCTTTCAGGCTGCAGCTTGTCCGAGACCTGAGCCTCCTTTTTGGTTGGAACCTGCACACGGCGAGACTTCCATTCAGTCTGCCAGAGAAGC
The DNA here is from genome assembly GCA_023213315.1 of Euborellia annulipes. NCBI lineage: Eukaryota > Metazoa > Arthropoda > Insecta > Dermaptera > Anisolabididae > Euborellia > Euborellia annulipes. Next base: position 15,713 of record JAKCPI010005372.1, on the reverse strand, counting down.
TTCACGTTAACATCACATCTGCTCCTCCAGATTTTCAACAATTCTCATCATTTAGTGAGTATATTTTTTATTTACACTTAAATTTGTTAATTTTAAACTAATCTAATGAAATAAAATACTAGAATTTGGCTAATTTTGCTATTTGAAAAATAAATCCGTCAGAGGCCTACTTACGTCTACTTACAGGGGCGTATATAATAATATACTCGTATATATATATAAATACAACGTTTCGGTCGCCAATTCTATGGGCTTCTTCAAGTAATATCATCAGCATTGTCAATTTCTCAAAAAAAAAAAAAAAAAAAAAACTTATTTTTTATTTCCATTGATATCACTTTAAAAAGCCCAAATAAGTTTCTATAACTGCAGACTATTGGATTAGATTTCGTTCATATAACATATTGGCCATTTCTCTTACCTTCTTCAATGGCAAAATACAAGATTCATCAGTAATTAATATCCTTTGATGGTTTATTCTTTTTTAAAAAAATATTTTCAAAAATATTTTCAAAAATATTAATAAGATCGCCACAGTAAACGTTTTGTTTATTTAATAGCATTGGCAACATTTCTATTTGATATTCCCATCTTCATTAGAATATATACAACGAAACATAAATATATATGTTAATTAGAATATTTATTTATATTTTTCATTTAAATACTTTAGTCTTGAAAGAAAAACATTCAATTTCCTCGAAAGGTTTCCTTTGCAACAAGTTTTTCATTTAAAATTATTTATATTAATATAAAAAAATATTAAATAGGCCTACATTCTCTATATTCTTATAGCTTTTTAATTAAAATAAGTTGGCTCTTTGCCTATTAGCACTTTGTTAAGGTTCTATGGCAAAGGTGATCAGCCAATCAAATTCCATCCTTTGAGAAGAGGATGGATTTGATTGGCCGATTGGGGCCAGTACAGTAGCTGGGGCCCGAGTCTAACCTCCGCTTTGCTTTATCTTCCATAGGTAAGCCCTGAGGAGCTCATTCGAGCTTCGGCTCGCGTTAAAGGAAGGTCCCCTTAGTGAAAATTTTCAATTGTGTATCCCAAGCGTCATTTGCATCATGGCCACCATTGGAGGCAGGCGTCCTGAGACCCACGCTCCTCGAAAAAATCGCATTTCTCCTAAACTTTAAGGCCAATTTAGGTAAATTTCATTTCATTCGTTATATTAATTCTATATTTACATATTAATTAATCATAAAAATAGTTTCTTAATAAAAATTTATTTTTTATCATATATTAAATACGTTCACATAATAATTGCCAGCCATTGCATTGCAATGAATATAACAACATATTCATTAGGCCTATATATTATATTATACCTATTTAAAACCATATAAATAGTATTTGAGGGTAATTTGAATTAATGTTTAGTTACTTTTTTATTTATTATTAATAAATTACCTGGTAAACATTTGACCAAAACTTTTTTTTTTTCACGAGCCCTTGGGGACGAACATTTCGTGGGTGGACGGGCCCTAAAACTGTTGTGTAATTAAATCATATTATATAAAAAAGTTATTAGCTGACAGGGCCCCGATATTTCGACTGCCTAAGGGCCTCTATCTTGCTTAATCCGGCACTGACCATTTAAATATACTTAGTGATTCGTAGCTCCAAAATAATAACCATATCACATCAAATTCATTTCTAGCCTAATTTTTTAATTCTTATTTTTTTTAATAAACTGTGGAAATATTGGTATACAGAGGATCACTAGGGCAAATGTTTTGTTAGTTTAATAACATTAGCAATATTTACATTTATATTCCTATCTTCATTAAGATATATACAAAGCAACATTTATCAATTAGAATATTTCTTTAAATTTTTTAATTACCTTCCTTGATCTTTTTTTGTATCATATTGGTGTATAAAGGAAAAACATTAATTTTACTTAAAAGTTTTTCCTTTGCAACCACCAACCAGTCAAAACCTGTTTGATTTCTCAGGCTTTTTGCATTCTTTTCTATAAATGAGTTATTCGAAAAATACCTTTTTTTTTTATTTATTATTTCTATAATATAAATTTATTTGATATTACAAATTCATCAAAATTAAATTTAAAATAATTTTTTTGAGAGAGTTGTTCCTTTCCTTTCAGTTGATCAAATAAATTATAAATATTTAAATCTTTTTAATTTATTTAGATACATAAAATAATTAATAAACAATCAACCTATAGATGTAACCAATATTAACTATTAAGGTGTTAACAACTTTATTACTAAACTCAATTAAATCTTTGATTAATTATAAATATAAAAATTTATACTTAATGAATTATTAATTATTTTTTAAGGTCTTTTTCGCCATCTAAGGCCATTTAGACTCCATCCCTTTTTATTTGTAGTCAAATCAAATGAAATAAATTTTTCTCGCCTGGGACGGGAGGCGAACCCGGGACCCCGGCGGTAAAAGCTAGTGCCTTCTCTCTGAGCCACGGGCCAAGGGCGAATTATTAAATATTTTTGGAGATAAATTCCTTAGATTATACACCCACCACTCACACAATTTTTTTTTTATTTCTTCTATTCTTTCTTAACTAATTCTTTTTGACTCGCGTCATTTCGCGGTTCAGCCTGTCGCATTTTTAAATCTTTCTGCCAGTTCAAGTTAAATAATCATTTGTTTAGTTAACTATTATATTCTAAATTGATAGTTGTCACAATTTTTAATTTTTTAATGTATGTTTATTCCTTTTCTAATAGATGTTTTTGTTTCAGTTATCGTTTCTTCTTGAACTCTCGACTGAAGGCCCAAAGAGGATTCATTGTATGCTTTTTGAAGCACACTTCAGTCTTGTACTTCATAGGAAAGATAGGAGCCGTTTACATCTTGAATTCTACTATACCGTCAGAAATTAAAACACAACTTTTAATCAGCGAAGGTAAGAGAAAGTTGTCTGCTGTGTTACAATTCCAACAGAACTCATTCACACTATCCTCTCTTACCATACTTTTTACTTTCTCTTACCTATATATATATATATATATAGAGAGAGAGAGAGAGAGAATGTATTGGATTCATGTCAAAAACTCAATGTCGAAATTTTGATGAATCAAAAAAAGTGGTTTTCGCGACATGGTCTGTCTGCCTGTGTGTGTGTGTGTATCTTAACAAAATATCTCAAGAACGAAAAGAGCTAGGAGGTTGAAATTTTAGATTTAAGTTAGGTACCCCCCTGGGACGTGAAACAAAGTGTCGGAAAAATAGGCCAAAAAGTACTCTAGTACTATACTGATGTACTATTTCAGTTTCTTTTAATTTTTTCAAAATCTGCTCTAACGATTTTGATTAAAATTAAAAAAATCAATTATTTTTTTTAGATGCTCTTTAAAATTTATATTCTCATTTTTCTCTTAAAATTCTTTAAAGACCACTTTACTCTTGTACTTCACTGGAAAGATAGGAGAAATGGTTGCCATGGTAACAAAGTATAAATATTTTCCCATATTTATAAATTTTACATCTTGAATTTTAATATACGTATCAACGGAAACTAAATATATTTCGGCACAAAAAATCTGGGGTGACAAGCATAGAACACAACCAGTGGCGTCATTTAAACTTTTTCTTAGGGGGAAGGCCAAATTTTTTTTCTTGGGGGGGGGACAAACTTTCTTTTTTCTTAAAATTTACTTACAAATAGGTACTCAAATTTGGCCAAAAGATATTTAATTTAATTAAAAAAAAAAAAAATTTGGAATGAAGTAATTATGAAAAACATACAACCAAGTATGTATTAATTTAAATAAGCGAAAAAGGTAGGTACTGCCGGGAGACGCACTACGGATCTGTCGATTTGTACTCAACATGCCCTACTACTGGACCACAATACCACATTCGCTTATTTAAATTTAGCGATCTATCAAATTTAGCGAATGCGGTACTGTGGTCCAGTAGTAGGGCATGTTGAGTACAAATCAACAGATCCGTGGAGGGACCCTCGGGGTTCAGTGATATACGGTATTTTAAAAATATTTTTGTGTATAGAGGAGGGAGATATTTAAATTAGTTCACCTCCCGAAAAATTCAATATGCATCTCTGGTACTTAATATATTTAGGCGGTGCGAACAGTCACACCAGATTTTTTCAAATTTGCATTTTAATCTTAATTTTTTTTTTTTTTTTTTTTTTTTTCAGAATTCTTTCAATCTTTTTCAACGCTGGATTGTTTTCACCTCACCATTGGAGTCAGGAGCTCAATCTCCCGAGTCACCGACTCCTGGTTTTTTTTTCTCTATACTCTTCTAGTCTTTCATTTTCTACTCATCGAGTGCCAGGCGTTTTCTTCTCTCAGTCGCTTGTCCTTGATATTCAACTCCTTGTCTGCAATAAGGGATTAATGGCTAGCTTATAAGGTGAGGCAATTTAGATATAAAAGACCGACTATGCAGAATATCGACATTTACATAATCGCTTGGAGGATGTCCGAAATATTTGTTGAGTTTTAATCAGGATTCGCAGGATTGCAGCCAGGAGATTAGACATTAGGGCATAATCGTGATTGACGACTGGAACGTCGGTAATTTTTATTCGTCGTCAATCACCACCTTCATCAGGGCAAATAATCGGGATTGACGATTAAATAAAAGATTTTTTATTTAATCTCCTGGCTGCAATGTTCCTGCGAATCCTGATTAAATCTCCACAGCCATAAAACATTAACTTTTTGTTGAGTTTTATTATTTCGAACTTTTTCGAAATGCTCATTTTGACTTTCACCAAAGCTGATCTGTGCTTGTCCACATCGACATACACAGGCAAATATCCCAAAGTATAAAAATGTGACGAAAAATTCTGTATTTCCCAACATTTTGTTATGTGACGGCATTCTCCAATTTCGCTCTTAGCACAATAACATTTATACAACTTAGAACAGACTTATTTAGAGTCTATCTCCGTTATTATTAGACCCCTAAGCGTGAAATAATTAAATTCAAATAGAACTTTCTAAACAGGGTTGTAGCCAGAAAAATTTTTCGGAAGGGGGGGGGGGCAATCTGATCTGACTGATCGCATAGTACACTATTTTTTCTTGCTTTCGGTAATTTCAAGGTACAGTGAGGGACAATATTAAGTCCCACCCATGCGTTTTCTACTTGTGATTATTTCATTGTTTTTACAAAAATATTATATATTTTTTAATGGAAACTTTTATGGTTCAAACCTAGAAAATTTCCATTTTCTTTTATAAAAACAATGAAATAATCACATGTAGAAAACGCATGGGTGGGACTTAATATTGTCCCTCACTGTACATTCTGTACTTGTTTACCAGAATATATATACAAATCAAAGTATAAAGTATTAATTTTTAAATTTTATATTAAAAATAAAATTTTATTCCAAAAAAAAAAATATATATTTTTCTCAAATCTCGGGGGTGGGGGGGGGGGTGGTTGTAATTGGCTACTACTCACTTAACCCTCCCCCTCCATTGGTGTAGTGGGTTGCGTGCTGGCCATCTGCACCAAGAGTCGCGTTTTCGCATCCCGTCTCATGCGACAATTTATTTCAATTGGTTTGGCTACTAATCCAATTGAAATAAACAGAGACGGGGTCTAAATGGTATTCGATGCTGAAACAGACCTTAGGGCATGTTGAGTACAAATCGACAGATCCGCGGTACCTACCTTTTTCCAGAGGCGTACCGAGGGGGGGGGGCAGTCCGCCCCATGCCCCGAGTCGGCATAAGCCCCCAAATATTTGTCTTTGAGAGGGCCCGGGGCCCTCGGGGTTCAGGGATCTACGGTATTTTAAAAATATTTTTGTGTATGGAGGAGAAAGATATTTAAAAATGAGTTCACCCCACCGAAAAATTCAATATACACCTCTAGTACACCTTCTTCTAATGACGCCCCAGGCCCCCAACTGCCTCGGTACGCCCCTGCCTTTTTTGCTTAGTTAAATTAATACCGTACATATTTGGTTGTATGTTTTTTATATTTATTTATTTAACCCGCTAAAATTATAGAAAAAGTCAAATAATTTAATAAACATTTCCTCTCTGTAAAAATCAATTTCTAATTTTTTTTTTTATTTTCTTTTCAGAGCTCTTTCAACTTTATATGAATTTGGATTATTTTCACCTCCCAAGATGATTCAATTCATTTATTTCCATTCAGAAGCTCATGTCTGCTGACCACGAGATACCTTACATTTATTTCTTTGATTCTCTGCGAGCTTCTATTTTTGCTGCTCATCAAGTATCAGACATTCATTCTTCTCTGGCTGCATCCTTAATATTCATCTTCTAATCAAGATATTAATGGCAAACAAATGAAGGTGAGTTAATTTAGATATATATACATTATCATGGACAGAATAAATATAAGAAAATTTTTATAATAAGTTACTTAGAAGCAAATTAAAAAAAAATCATTTCTTTTTTCAGGATCTTTATTTAACTAACGATTGATTTAGCTCAATTTTCATAGTTCAGCCCCCAATGGCCCATCATCAGGAATATTACAAAAATTTACATACTTTTAGGTCTCGCATGAGATCATAATAATAAATAATGTAAAACCCCCCCCCCCCCCCCCCCCCCCCCCCCCCCCCCCCCCCTTTGTTATATGGCAGATGACGGACCTTCGGGGCCGAAAAGTTAGTATAACTTAGTTAAATAAAGATCCTGAAAGTGAGTATATTATAATTCTAAGTTTTTTATTCTAAAGATTATCTAATATTTCTCTTGGGCTGTATTTCAAGAAGAAAATTTCCTCTTATTGTAAACGTATGTTAAAAATTTATCGGAAATATTTTTGAAAACAAAAATTATAAATTATCAACCAATTTTCAAAAATATTTTTAGTGAAAAAAAAAACAATTTTTTTTTCTCTATGAATATTTTTGTTAAGTTTATATATTTTTTATCACTTCATTTGGTAATGACTTATAATTTTTATCAAAAAATTTTATCTTATAATTATTTAATCAATTCTACTTTATTTTGTCATTAATATATTTTTATTTTCTCTTTCTAGAAATGAAATCCTGTGCACAGCATTTGAATATTCTTCGTAGAGAGGCGACTAATCTTCACATATTCAGGTTAAACGTTTTATACATATGATAAATGAGTTGTCTCTTCACTGAATTCGTTAAAATAGAAGAAATATAATATTTAAACCACTATGCCTGTGATCTGGAACCTTGATCGAAACAAACTAGTACTTATCGCAAAGATTCATCTGGAAAAAAAGAACATCTGTGACAAGTTGGATGTTATTAATGAACTTCATCACGTGCAGAAAGGTGACCAAATGACAAGCTTTTTACATATATAAACAAAGCTCACCGTGCCTCAAAAACAAGATGCAGACTGAGGGCAATAAGGAGGAATTTTTCTAAACACAAATTCAAAAGTGCTCTCCTCAGTTGCATATAAGATCAGTATTCTGAAATTTTAAGTTCTAAAAAAAGAAACCAACTAAAAAAAAAATCTTCCAAAAAAAAAAATAAAAAATTTTCCAACTGTGTATCATCAGTTAAACCTTTTATAAATAAATAAATTCACCTGTAGAAAGAGACATGCAAACATCTCCAATTGTTATAATGCCAAATAATATTTAGCAAAGAAGCAAGAACAAACCAACTAATAGCAAAAGGCCAAGGGAACAAGGAATTACATATTTAAACCAGGTAAAGGCAACAAAAAACAATCAATTGCTTTTCTCCTTACTGAATCCTAAAATTTATTTTTTTTCTACAAATTGACTAATACAGCAACCAAGAAAATACCACCTTTAGAAATAATAAATTCATTTTATTTTTTACCATCTAAAAACCATCATATATATATAATTACATTTGAATATTTTAATTTCCTTATATAAATTAATTACTCTTTAAGATCTTATTTACTATTTTTTAATAAATAAGTGATGATCTCAACAACTTTCTCTTGTCTTTCAGTCTGTGGATTGTCCGAGATCTCGAGCTTTTTTTTGCGGCGAGACTTCCATTCTTTCTGGCCATCTCCCTTTTTGTGCAGTATGTCGATGAACTTAGAGAGGATCGCCCACCACTACTTATTAGATTTTCGGAGATGCTGGATACAAGACAGTCCGGTTATAGGCGGGACCATCGCACTCAGTCTGCTCTTCTTAGGCTGAGCGACGATATAGACCGTAGGCAGGTAATCGTCATGGTATTATTCGATCTCAGCAAGGCCTTTGACTCTGTGGACCATGGTATCATGGTGGGAGTGGGCATGTCTGTGTCAGTCCTAAAATTGTTTTGTCCATATTTGACGGGGAGGAGGCAGAGGGTCTAAGATGGGGACGCGCGGGTCGTCTGGTCTAATGCCTGTCACCGCAGGGTTCCGTTCTGGGTCCGCTTTTGTTCTTGCTTTTCATTAATTATATCAGCCGGCACATAGAACATTCTAGATATCACCTTTCTGCAGACGATCTTCAGCTCTATATATCTTGACCGCAGTGTGGAAAACTTAGGTTCCGCAAAAGGGAAAATGTTCCGCGGGTCGGCGAAAATTTCGTGTCTCTAAAAAAATAATTTTTCCGGAGGAAAACTTTGGTACCGCAAAAACAAAATTTTTCAATTTTCGCAGGGCGGGGCGGAAAAAATTAAGTTTCTTTATCTAAAAATGAATTTTCCGCCGTCCCCGCAAAAAATTTCTATATACGCCCCTGGGTCTCTAACAAGGTCCGTAAAAACCTCTATCAATTTAAAAGAATCAGGGAGTGCCTTCCATTGAAAATATGTCAAATGGTCACTGGTATTGCCCCACTTCGATTATTGCTGCCTTGTATATAATAATCTGTCTGGCGAGAGGGGCCTTGCTCTTGAGAGGGCCTTGAACAGCGGCGTAACTAGCCTTTGAGGGCGGAGGGGGCGAAACTCAACAAGGCCGTCGTTTTTTAAGTTGTAATATAATTTAAAAGAAAACTATCCGTGTTTTTGGACAATCTATGGAAAGAATATGATAAAATCACCTTCCCTGGGCTATATTTTAGATGCCTTAGGGCGCCTGTGTCGGTATAGAGAGGCGCCAAAGGCTTTATGCGCCTGGGGCGGAGGGGGCGCGCGCCCCCCTTCGCCCTCACCTAGTTACGCTACTGGACTTGAATACGTGCATAAGATTTATATTTGGTATTAGAATGTAACAGCCTATTACAATAAGCTAGGATGGCTTAAGTTAAAAAAAAAAATTAGGTGTTGGCTGTGTCTTCTACACAGCCGGTGGCTTTTTAACGTGACAACGTCTTTTGCATGACTTCAAAAAAAATTTTTTTTTCTCTTACCTATATTGAAATATAAAGAGAGAAAGTATTGTTTTTTTTTTACTAGTAGTTTGTTTTCATAAATAAACATGTTCAAACATTTTCATTGAAACAATATATGACAGAGGTGGCTTTTTTTTATCCATTAAGGGCGACTTATGCTTAAAAAGTGAGGTTTTTCGAGAAAAAAACTAATTTTAGCGTTAATTACTGGGGATTTTTTTATTTATTCTATTAGAGGTTATCTTTCTGCACCAAATGACATCTCATTTAGTCAGATCTGATTAGCCGTTCGGAATCTACAGGGGTTTAAAATTTCGAAAAACGAAATCCCGCCGAGTGCTCTCATGCGGTAAAATGACGTCATATCAAAAAAATGAAAAAATTACCTCTGGGCATTGGACCACTCTTTCTAAAACTATATTTAGATTTAATGTAGCTTTTACGGTCAAGTAGCTAGGCGTTACATAAATAGGGCTATTTTTCGATATTTTTTTGCCTAAAAAATCAGGTTTTTCGAGAAAAAAACTAATTTTGGAGTTAATTACTCGGGATTTTTTTATTTATTCTATTAGAGGTTTTCTTTCTGCACCAAATGACATCCTATTTAGTCTGATCTGATTAGCCGTTCGGAATCTACAGGGGTTTAAACTTTCAAATTAGAATTTACCGCAGCACGGTAAAATAAAATGGTAGGAAAAAAATAAATGGTGAAATCTTTAGCTGAAAACTCATTCTTTCTAACCGTATATTTCCCATAATTATATCTCTTAAGACAGAAGAGTTATTAAAGCCGATAAACTTTTTCGTGCATGCCCCTCTAACCTGCCTCTATAGACACATGATTTGTAAGACGTTGTCACGTCAAAAACAGAAAATATTTTCTAGGATGTTACGTTTTCAACCTCCTATTGAATAAAAGACCCTCTTATTTATACAAAGACCTTAGTTTTAAAACATTTTTCAGATCTAAGAGTCTCAGGGCGAGTCCGTTGGACTTGCAGGTGCCAATTCACCGGATGACAGATCATTTTCTGTAGAGTCCGTGAGACTATGGAATGGCATCCAGGAGAGAATCAGACGCTCGCGGTCTTTGGCCCAATACTATCAACGACTTATTGGAACCGTCGGTTGAGTGGAACGGGGATTGTGAGGAGAGACCGAGAAGGTAACGTAATATTCTAAAATTAAACCTTAATTTTTCGTGCTCCAAGGGGCATTAGCCTCAGAGCAAATAAATATCTATCTATATAAATTTGATTATTTTTAGGTTTGGACACAGAAATCGGGCGTCATACCGAGTCATGGACCTGTCTGCTATATTCTAAATCTCTTAAGCTGTTTAAGCAGCGGCGAATTCGTTTTTATAAGGTATTATAATTTATTGATATTTTTTACATAAATTATTTAAAACTCAATTGGAAAATTTAAAGATAATATTTTTTTTTATTTTCATTTCTGGTTCGATCTGTATGACTTGATCATAATCAATTTTTTTTCTAAGGAAGCAATTAATTAATGAAAAAAATTTAATAATACTAGCCCTATATATTATAAATTATTTAATAGTAAATAATATTTTATAAATGAATCCTAAAAAAAAAATGCCATTCGTATTTTTATTATCATTTCCTTATATAAATGAATTACTCTTTAAGATCCCATTTTGTATACATAGATTAATAAATAAGTGACTATCTCGTCTCTTGTTTTTCAGGCTGAGACTTGTCCGAGACCTGGGGCTCCATTTGGGTTGGAACCTGCACAAGGCGAGACTTCCATTCAGTCGGGCCAGAGAGGCATCGAGTTAACATCACAGCTGCGCTACGCTCCTCCAGATTTTCAACAAATCTCATTTGGTGAGTACATTTTTAATTTTAATCTTGTGTTTGTTTGTTGTAATCTAATATAATTAAATAAAATAACGAGATATTTGCTAATTTTTCTATTTGCCACCGTCAATATAAGAGCAAAGCAATGTTTCGGTAGAAACTATGAAATAAATTGAATCATTTTTGAAGAGACTCTTTGATACTATTTAGATAACAGTTTTGAATCCAAACGAGATCCATCAGCTGAGCATAAGGCAATTTTGCAAACAGGCATATTGTAAAAACAGAATATCAAATTAAACAAAAATATTTAACGTTAAATCGGAAAATTTGTTTTTTTTTTATACTATATATAAGAATATACATTTAATTTTTTAAACGTCTAAAATTATAGTTAATAATAAATCGTTTTGAATTAACAAAATCAATCTCTAATTTTTAGTTTTCTTTTTCAGATCTCTTTCATTTTTACGTGAGCAACTTGGATTATTTTCATCTCCCAAGGGATTCAATTATTTCCACTGAGGATCTCATATCTGATGACCACGAAATAATTAAGCTGGCAGGCATTTATTTCTTCGACTCGTTCTATGCCACAATTTCGCTTTCTCTCCTCATCAGGCTTCGCGTCGCGAGTCCTTCGTCCTTAATATTCAACGTTTCATCTACAATAACGGATTAATGGAGCTAAGAAGGTGAGTCATTTATTCATAGAAACCTATAATCTTGAACAGAATAAATATTATTATTTCTTTTTGATCCATCTTAAAATTTTTTCTAAAATATTCTATGTAAACAAAGATACGAACAATATTTTCAATTAAAAAATTAAATTTTATTCTTTTCATCATTTCTTAAATTATTTGCAAACCCAATAACGTTAAAATACAGGAATTTGATTAAATTTATTTACATTTTTGGGATTTAATATTTTAACCAAGAAATAGAAAAAAATGAATTAGCGTTAATATTAAAATTCCAATTAGCAAATATTTCATTTCAATCATTTCAATTTTATGTAATTTTCTCTAAGATTTCATTTTGTATTTAATAAATAAGTACTGATCTCAACTAATTTCTACTCTTTTCTTTTAGGCTGTGGCTGGCTTCTCTGGAATCGGGAGCTCATTTTGGGTTTGCATCTGCACGAGGCGTCTCACTTCTACTCTGGCCAGACACTCAGTTATTTTCGTTTACATCACACCTGTGCTACGTCCGGATTTTTTACAATTCCCATCATTTGGTGGGTACATTCTTAATTTAAACTTATATTTGTTAATTGTATACTAAATGGCTTAAATAAGAATGCCTGGATCCCAAATATATATACAGTAGAGTCCCGTTAATCCGAACTAATTGGGACCGAGGGTCGTTCGGATTATCGGGAAGTTCGGATTAACCGGAATTGTAATCTTGAATTAGTTAATTTTGATAATAAAGTCGTATTTATAACGTTGTAAACCGTGAAACTTGTCGGTGATATTAAACTCTAAATAAATATTTCATAATATTTTTTTACGTTTAATTAAGAGAAAAAGAAACTCATTAATTTGCGTGATGTGTGAATGCGGTTATTTAGAACTGGCCGTATTGAGGATTATTATTTTTTTTAGGCTGATAAAGTTCCTTTAATGTCTAATTTTCATTTATATTCCTTTAAAAAAAAAAAAAAAAAAAAAATATCGTACGCAAAAAGAGTTCGGATTAACCGGAAGTTCGGATTAGCGAGGTTCGGATTACCGGGACTCTACTGTATGTTCAAATAACGGTTATCGTCTAAAAAGTGTGAATGTTAAAAAAAAAAACAATATATATATATATATATATATAAAATACGAAAGGCCATATTTTTTTAAGGTCTTTTCGGTATCTAAGGCCATTTAGACCCCATCCCTATTTATTTCAAATGATTTGTAGTCAAATCAAATGAAATACATTTTTCTCGCTTGGGACGGGAAGGAACCCGGGACCCCGGCTCTAAAAGCTAGTGTATTTAGGCCATATTTATAAAATAAAAAAAAAATGCACTCCTGGGTTGCTTAGTATGGGCAATGTAAAATTTTATAAAATTGATAGTAGATTAATACTTAATTTTCTTACAGATCCGGTCCGCTATCAGGTGAAAATAAATAAATAAATCAGCCAGGAAAAAAGACATGCAAACGCCATCATACATCATGCATCAAATAGTTGCAGATTTTTTTGTCCTGTCTTTGATCTAAAATCATCAAACATTATAAAATGAGGTGAGTTTATCATTCAAATTTTTATTTTATCCTTGGCGTAGCAAAGGGTATACTAAGGCATAAGTAGAACAGATGAGAATCTCTCCCTTCGTCCTTTTTTGTAAACGTTTTCATTCTCAAAATTTTCTACTTTTAAAACATTTTATTATTCAGTCCCAAAAATACCAAATTTTGTATATAGGAGTGAATAATAAAATATTTTATCCCTGGTATTTTATCTACTCCAATGATTAAGAAAGATATTCATTAATTAACTATGCTATTATATATTTATTTTCTTTAAATATTGAGAAAAAAAATTGTTATTTAAAAAATTAATAAGATTTGAATAAATTTTATAGAGTAGGGTTGATTAAAAAAAAAACAATTATTTCTTATTTAAATAAGTTTATTGAATAATTAAATTACAATAAAATACAGTATATAATTATCAGAAACAATATAGGAGAAAATAATGATAATAAATAAATAAATTGAAGACAAATTTATAAAATCAAAGTATTTGTATTTAATTATATAAGCTTATTAAATCATTAAAAAAATTAAATTTTTCTTTCCACAGGACTTGTGATGCTAATTAAGAAAAAATGAAGAGAATTGTTATTTCCATCCTGACTGAACTTCTGCACCAAACGTGTCTCACGGTGGCTGTCAGCACATCGAGATCATCTGAAAATAATGAAGGCCAAAATTAAAGAGGAATAAAATAAAAAGTTATAATGAAATATGTATATAATAAGATCATATCGGCTTCGGGATAAGTGCGGATAGAGAGGACCGACGGGATGACACCAAGAGCTCCATAGACACCTACTGTATAAACAATTTTTATTTCTGATAAAAAAATTCGTAAGTATAATATGAAATTAATTTTATTATTATTAATTCCCCCCCGAGGATGTCACCTTGTCGTGGTGGGGGGGGCTAAGGGTCTCGGCCTGACTAAGAACATCCAACTCTCAATGTCTTGGTTCATCCAAGACATCCTAAACCAGAATGAATGCTAAAGACAAATATATTTAATTATAATAATTAAATGTATTCTCTTTAGCGCCCCCTGGCGCGCAGAGAGCCGGCAACCCGCTTCGTTGCCTCTCTCCATGCCTGCATACGGGCATGGAGGGGGCAGGCGGCCGCCGCCGTCGCCTCTTGTCGACTTGAGCTCTCTGCGCATGCGCCAGGGGCCAAGGAGTGGGGACTGGAGGCTATATAAGTCATTGCGCGCATGGGTTGGTGGTCGGGGATGGTGGTGGACAGCAAACTGATCACATCGTCTTTCATACATGACTTCTAGATTCATCAGTATATTATATTAATAAAGACTATTTTATTATATATTGATAATATATTGATTTTATTTATTTTCTATATATAATATTAGATTGTTATATTAAATAATTTTAATATCATATAAGAATAAGTTAATTATTCCTAATTTAAATATTTATTATTAGTATAGTATTTCAAAAAAGTCTATTTTCTATGTTGCTATTAATATAATTTATATTAAGAGTAGTATAATATTAGTAGACTATTTTAATAAAGAATTATATTAAGAATCTCAAAGTTGGCTTCATATTCAAGGGAGAGAATATTAATTGAAATAAACATCTTTATTACTTGGAATTTATTTAGAATAAATATTTCAATTAGTATTCTCTCTTGAATATGAAACTAACTTTGAGATTATTTTAATAAAATACTCTACTAATATTATATAAATGTTACCTGTTGATTTTCTTCTTATGTCGTCAGCTTGACCTTAAAAAAGAAAAATATTATTTATTATTTTTTTCGTAGTAATACAACATACAAAAAAGTTTCACTTACAATCTATTACATGCAATTTATAAAAATCATACAAATATAATGCAAAAACAGACTTTGGGATAAAAGGGAATATTTTTCTTTACAATCTTTCACAATAATTTATATAAAATATTTGTTCTATGTAATTACTAATATATGAATTCAATAGTCTTTTATTAAATAATTATTTTATTCCTTCCCTAAGTTAATATTGTTTTAAATATTAATTATATAGAGGCTAATTGATACATACGTTGACTTTACTTTCAGATGTCACTTAGGTTGACTGGAGCTGAAGATTATTTTCTTGCACAGACTCAGCTTTCGAGAAGAAAAAATTACGGACCGCAGAATTCTCTGCCAATCAACGAAATCCTGATTTATGCAACCTAAAAAAAAAATCCTTAATTAATATTTGAATTTTTGTCCTTATAATTAAGTGAATTAATAAAATATTGGATATGTTTAAACTTTTGTATAGAAATATTTTATTAGATATATGATAATAAACAAAAGTATTAAAAATATTAACATCTTTTATTGATCCCTAGATTTCCTCTC